>RCUC01114369.1:0-32256 GCA_003697995.1 Taxidea taxus jeffersonii | reverse complement strand
TCTGCTCGGCAGGGAGCCTGCTTCCTCCTCTCTCTCTGCCTGTCTCTCTGCCTACTTGTGATCTCTGTCAAAAAAATAAATAAAATCTCTAAAAAAAAAAAGAGAGAGAGAACAAGGAATTTTTCTCCAGGAAATAAGACTCTCAAAGAGAAGTGTTGGCGACGAAGGAATAGGGAAATGGGTCATCTTGTCTTCTACTGATGGAGTAATGGCTTTCTGGAGGGCCGCCTGGCCATACAAACCCCAATAGGCTAACCAACCTGTGTGTGCCTTCTGACTCAGCTTTTCCACTCATGCGCTCATGGAGAAAATATTTGCTGATGTCTACCATGTACCTGGCAGTGTGCCGAGCACTTGGCTCCCTGGTTCACAAGTGGAAATGGAGGCACAAAGAGGTCAAGCTGCTTGCCTGGGCTTACACCACTCTGATGGGCCAGAGCTGCTATCCGAGCCCCAGCCATCTAGGTTTCAAGGGTAACACAGGGTCCCGGCAAAGTAGCACCTTGGGCCTTCCACTGGGGAGGCCACTGCTCTAGGCTCCACGGAGCACTCCCTACCCATCCTTGCGAATGCTGATTAGGTGCAGTCTGCCCCAGACCCACATATGATGTAAGGATGGTCACAGGAGTCCCCCCTTTGCAAATTAGGAAACTCAAGTACAGAAGTTGCAGGCACCCAACACAGATCGCACATGTGCCAGTGGACATTGTCGTGACCCTAGCTTCTCTACCTTTTCATTAGGAGGCTCCCTCTCCACCTTGCTGTCAACCTGCTCGACCATTCTGACAAGGCTGTGGCCCTGGGTTCATCCTTCATCCCACCTTTGGGGATGGGCACAGGATCTGCTGTTACAGACTGAATGCATGTCTCCCCCCACCCCCATTTGTATACTGAAACCTAATCTCCAGTGCAATAGTATGAAGAAGTGGGACCTTCAGGAAGTGATTTGATCAATCTCATTCATGCCCTTATAAAGAAGGTTCCAGAAAGCTCCCTTGCCCTTTCTGCCATGGGTGAGGACAGAGCAGAAAGATGGTCATCTATGAACCAGGAAACTGGCCCTGAGCAGACAACAGATCTGCCAACACCTGATCCTAGACTCCCCAGGTTCCAGGACAGTGAGAAAATTTCTAGGGTTATAAGCTACCCAATCTATGGCATTTTTGTTTTAGCACATAGAATGGACTGAGATCCCAAACTTGAGTCTTCCCTAGGCCTTGTGTAAAGATGCTGAAGATAAGAAATCCTCTTTCCCCCAGGTTTATAAATCAGGAGGATTTGCACCTTAACCCCGCGTGTGTGGACAGGGAAACCAAGTGGAACAAGGGAGAGAAACAGAGCTCCAGTGACATGTTTGAGCCCCCTACCTGGGCTGGCTCTGAAGTTTCTCTCCTCCAAGCTTCCCAGTGACATAAGACCAACTGATCTTACATCCCAAGGAGCCTTGGTTAATCAGCCAGCATGCACTGTCCCACTGCCCACTTTCGTTCATGCTGGGGCCCACCTTCCTCATACCATGCCCCTTGTACCTGGCAGAAGTCCTTTCAAAGGCCAGCACGATTGCTGAGCCTGATTCTCTACACATTCCTTCCTCTCCTCTCCAGCTCATGGCCCCTGCCCATGCCTGAGCAGGATCTCTGTCCTCCGCATCCCTGCAGCACTTGGTGCATGCCACTCATCACCCTGCATTATGGCTGCCTGGGTGTCCCCTGCCAGGAAGGCAGTACCGGGCAAGGGTGAAGACTGTGGGCTCTGTAGGAGGAAAGATGTGGGTACAGATCCCTGCTCTGACATACAAACTCTACAGAGACCGAGGCAAGCCATATTTGCCTCTCTCTGCTCCTGGATTTTGTTCATCTGGGTAGGAGGGTAGTAATAACACTGGCTGTGTGGTTTACGGTCACTCCCGAACCTTGCCTCTCGGTGCCTCTCACTACAGAGATATCTGCTTCCCCAGATGTAACCAGGGACAATCACTGACCCCTTCATGGCCAATGAGAAACAGAGATCTGCCGGGGTTAGGAACGTTTATGAGGACATGTTCCCTTTGGAAAGGAAAGACACAGGGAAAGAAAGCCTTTTCCCCTGCCGCTCTCCCCTGCTTGGGATACTGTGTGTAAGGATGTGACCCTCAGGCTGAGGCAGCTATCCTGTGACCACACAACGGCCAACATTGGGATGACACGGATGTCCACGAGGGCCATGGAATAGAGAGAAAGCACCCAGTTCTCGAAGGGGTCGCTGAGCCTCTACACTGGCCATGGAGCTTGTCTCCGTCACACTCTGCAGTGAGAGAATTCATCATCTCCATCACTTAGCCAAGCATCATTGGCATCTTGGCACCTGTGTCCCAATGTGTCCCAACCAGCAGATCGCCTCACAGAGTAAGGGTTCAGTGCCATCACGTGTGCAAAGAGCAGAGGAGAAAGGGGCAAAGGGGGGGCCAGTGGCTCAGCAACCCCCTGAGGGAGCTCAGTCTTTCCACATCTGAATGCCAAGGGTAAAGCCCTGCTCGGACTGGTTTCTCCTACTGTCACGCGCCCCAGCCACTAAGATCTCCGCGCACCAGCTCCCTTTTTGCCGCGTCCACCCCAGACCACCTGTGCTATCACTTACTCTGCAGTTTTCTTTAACTGCATTCACGTTTATTTTGGCTTACATGCCAACGTTAGCCTCACCCAGAGCAGAAATAGCCATGGAACACTGGATTTGATGTGCTATTGAAATTCTTTTCCTGTTACGCATTAAAATAAAAGTACAACTATTAAAATGTTTAAAGTGTTTATTCATACACCACCTCAAATTATCTTGTGGAATGATCTGACCTTGGGAAAGCTGTCCCTGTGGCAATAAGACATCATTCCTAGTCAGCACGCTCTTCCTCCCCCCTGCCTTTGCACGTTCTCTCTTCACTTACATTCTAGCAACACAGAAGCTCGGATGTCAGCTCTAAGTAACCCTACCGGAGGGAGATCTCTCCCGAACTCTCTCATCAGGGTGCTGTTCCCCTGGAACACATCCACGGTTTAGACTTGCTTCCTACATTGTCTTCTGGGATGGGTTAACAGTAACAGCAACAAGGCCAACGTACTCTGTGCGAGGACTTTCTCTGTGCCAGGTGCCGATTTAAGGGCTTTATAGAGATTAACATGATCTTCAACCAGCACCAGGTGAAGCAGGTGCTAACACCCCCACTTCACAGATGAGGAAACTGAGGCCGAGAAGGGTTTCAGTGCCTTGCTCAAGGTCCCACCGTTTGGACATGACACAGCTAGGGCCGGATCCAGGGGACTGACTCTGGGGCCTGCCCTCCTGCCCGCCTCGCTACTCTGCTGCCCCCACAACAGCCAGCACTGACCAAGTTCTATGCTGACAGGACCCTGTCGTGAGCAAGTCTGAGGAACTCACCTCAAGTCAAGTAGCTAGGAACACCTGGGACCCAGGCCTGCCAACTCTCGTGCTCGCTCCCGCCCCGCACAACTGACCACAGAGCCAGCATATGGCTCAACCTGAATGGAACCTTCCTTTACTCCTGGAGGTCACGGTGCACCTCCACTCCCTGGCTTTCCTCACTGTCCCCTTTGAGTTTGTATTACTCAACTCTGAGAGGCCAACTCTCCTCTGAAAAGAGGAAAAGAGTCCCTGATACAACCAGAGCCTCCCATCCCTTGTGCCCACAGGGGAGGTGGCTGACCCAACAGTAGTTTTCTGTGAAAGGTTTCTCCTCTCCTGGTTGCCGGGTCCCAGGCCCACATTCTTAATTGACCGTCATCATGACAGCCAGTGCTTATGGGGCTGACCATGAGTGTCGCGCCGCACGCTAATGTGTGCTCCATGTTTCACAAGCACTCACTCACTGCATGCTCACCCTCTTTAGGACTAACAGTATCCTTATTTTAGGATAAGGGAATCGGCCACAGAGAGGCTAAAGCCAGTGGTCCCAGGCTGATGAGCTGGGAATGGTGGTTCCAGAGGCCCCGCCTGACCCACTTGGTGACACTGCCTCCCGCAACATAATCTCTCCGTGTATTGAGCGCTCACGGTGGGGCCAAGTTCTGGACTAAACACTTCGCATAAGATGACCTCAGTGAGTTAACACCACCACTCCCATACACGTAGACCTCAGTGAGGTAGGTATTTTAAAAAATAAAGCGCCTGAAGCTCAGAGAGGTGAAGTCACCTGCCCAAGGTCACGCAGCTACAGCACGGGGTGCAGCCAGGATGTGGTTGGCTACGGTGTGACTCCAAAGCCTCATATCCAAACTTGGTCCCAAATCTCCCTGTTGGAAGCAAGTCCCTAAGAGAAATCACTCTCTAGCTCCAAGGAAACAGGGTGGCCTGTCATGTCCCTAACAGGCTATCAGCACACAGGACAGAGCCCAGAAGCCGCTCTCCTGGTAACTGCTACTTGGCATGGTCTCGGGGGCTGTCTCAACAATGAACCCACTGAGTTCATGCGGGGAGGGGGGCTCCCGGAGCCAGGCCAGGTCCTTCCAGGGAGACGGTAACTGCCTAGAGCCACTGCTCTCTCCCTAGCCTGGCTGTTGGGTTTTTCTCTATGGCCTTGGTTCTGGGAGTGTGAGGACGGGTTTCTTCCCTGAAGGTCTGCCACTGGGACTCTTCGCCTTCCTGCCCCAGCAGGGCCTTCCTCTGGTCTGGATCAACCGGTGAGCAGTCTCGGTCATGTCCAAACGCCTGATGTGTTCCCAGAGTACATTAAGAACAAGGACTCCAAAGACAGATAGCCCAGGTTCAAATCCCAGCTTTGCCATTTACCCACTTTGGGATTTCAGATAAGTTACCTCCCCTCTCTGTGCCTCATCTGAAAAAGGGGGACAGAGATAGTATACCAACATCTTAAGGCTGTTGGGGGAATTTAAAACACTTAGAGGCACTCAGAGCTACATGAATGTTTGTTACTGTTCCTGTGAGTGACCCAATAAAACACACGTCCACCCCTTTGGGGGGCAGAGACGTCCACTGAGCCTCTAAGACCCTGTGATCACCCACCAGCTACACATCAAGGAAAAGCAGACTCTTTCAAAGGACCCACTGGCTTGCCAGCGGCAAAGGCACATGAGTTTACATTTGGCGCAGGGTTCTTGGTTCCTGCTGGACCAGCGGTGAGACAGCAGTAATTCTAGCTCAAGTGCAATTATTTGGCTTGTTTGGCTGCTTGTATGTTTATTCTTCATCCCCGCCCCCAGTCAGAACAGAAAGTGCCATGAGGGCAAGGTTAGTGGTGTTCCAGACCCCACAGAACTTGGCAGGAGACGGAATTCAATAAATGTTCCCTCCACGGCCAGGGTCTTGTGTGAAGAGAAACCCCCGCAACCCCCGATGGTCTCAATTTGCTGCTTTCCCCTTACGTGCGGTGCCCAACGCAGTGCCCGCCACACAAGAGGCCCCCAAAGAGATACCCAGTGACTGAATGAGGTTCTTGGACCCATTTAACAAGAGCACCTGCCACCTGCCAGGCCTAAGAGACCAAAAAAGATGCCTCTATCCCTGCCGCCAGGCATCAGTCCATCTGGTCACAGAGTTCAAGACGTGGTATAAAATGACTCAGAGATACTCCAGGGTGGTTCGGCAGCCAGGAGAAGGGCAGGAGGGTAGGGGGCGAGGGGAGGGGCAGAAACAGAAGCCCACAGCACTCCAGAAGTCCGCGGAGCAGACACCAGAGGGTATGCCTCTCTGACCCTGCCCCACAGAGCCCTAAGTAAACACAGGAGCTCCGCTCAGGCGAACAGACAATACTGGGCCCAGCAAAAAGGGCCAGGTGGGTGGCCCACGTGGTTGTCTTTCTAAGCAACGCCAACAAGCTCCGTGGTGAACCCCATATCCTCTCCTCTGGAAGGCTGGCTCACTAAGGTCCTCGCACCCCCACTCGGTGGGTGGAAACCCAAGGCCCAGCCTGCATGTGCTGTGCCAAAAAGCAATGATGTCATGAGTTGAATGCATCCTGACTAGGAAGGCCTGGTGATCCTGACCCTGCCCAGAACAAAAGCAGCCATGACCTCTGTCGCGGGGTCTGCGCATCTGTGGGCATAGCCAAGCTTGAGGGCTGTAGGCCGCTGGTTCTCACTGGGGGGTGGTTTGCCACCCCCACTCCAGAGAACACTGGCAGACAGTTCTGGTCATGACTGGGGGCGGGGCACAGGACAGCCCGCACAACAAAGAACGATTCTGCCTACAAGGTCAAGGCGTTGTTGAGTTGAGAAACCCTGGGTCTAGGCTCTCAAACGATAAAAAACTGAATTATCAAGGAATTTGGTGAAAATGTAGACTGGATTCAGTGAGGGTGGCCCTCTGTGGTCCGAGAAGCAGTCCAGGTGGGAACTGGTCTGGGAGGCAGTGGCATCCAGAAGCATCAGTATCCTCCAGGAGCTCCTTGGAAACACAGACCCTCAGCCCTTCCCCAGACCTGATGTATCAGAATCTGCATTTTCACAAGATTCTTAGGTGATTCTCAGGTAAGAAATGAATGGAATTCATTCCAGTGAATGGAATTTAGGGAGTCCTGGAAAAAAATCTCCACTCCTGGGTCTTAGGCCCTTTGGCAGGAGCAGTCACCACTGTGGGGGTGTCACAGGGTTCCTGATGGCTGGCGACAAATATCCTGTCAACTCTCAGCTTCTTGGCATCAAATAACCTGTCCCTGCCTCCAGGAGCAGAGCTGCTGCTGGCACCAGAGGTCTGGCTGTCTGCCAGACGCCAAGTTCCTGGGCAAGAATCCGGCTGAAGTGTGGAGAAATAGGAGTCAAATTCAAGCATCTTAATTGCTGAGAAAAAAACGAGGAAAGAGGACTTCATCTCAGGGTGACACTGACTTAAAATCGGAAGGTGATGATAATGATAGCCCACACTTCCAGTGTGCACTATTCTGAGCATGGGAATACAGTCCCCATTCTACAGATGAGAAAGCAAAGACAAGGGACAAGTAAATTATTCCCCCAAGGTCACATGGGTGGGGAAGTGGTGAAGTCAGAGCTGACACTCAAGTCTAGGTTCCCACCTGCTACTCTATTCCACCAAGCCCTGGAGTTTTAATAGCTTCCTTTCCTTTGGCACAAAGGAAAGAGCTCATTAATCCCCCACACCGCCAAGAAACAGACTCCATTTGGCTGGACTCTTTTCTGACACTTCTCCAGGGCAGCTAGCTTTCCGCTGCCCTACTTTGTAGAAGAAAGT
Source organism: Taxidea taxus jeffersonii (assembly GCA_003697995.1). Classification (NCBI taxonomy): domain Eukaryota; kingdom Metazoa; phylum Chordata; class Mammalia; order Carnivora; family Mustelidae; genus Taxidea; species Taxidea taxus. The sequence continues at coordinate 25,065 of RCUC01114369.1, read as the reverse complement.
AGGCTTCAGGAACAGAGCATCAGAGCACAGCTGGGCCACCGATGGGACAAAAATGTGAACCACATTCTCGTCTGAGAAAATCAGAGAACTTAGCTGTGGGGTGAAGGGTCTCTTCCTCCTGAACTGGAGTTCCTGAGGAAGGGCCTCCAGAAGGTTCAAGCAAGGCAAGTGCCAGACCTCTGGCTCCCTCATACCTCTTCCTACATGCCAAAGTCAGCTTCCCAATAGCCCTTTCCTCCAATCCAAACACTCCCAGGGATGGAATAAAGTAGAGGCTTCAGGGAGCAAATCCCTCCCATTACATTCTGAACCTTGTTCATCCAACTCAAGCCATGCCAGCCTCCTCTCCGTTCCTCCGACTTGCCAAACCTGTTCCTACCTCAGGGTCTTTGCACCCAGAGCCCTCTCCACCAGGAACCTTCTTTTTTCAACTCTTTGCATGGCTGGCCCCTTTTCATTCTTCAAGTCTCAGCTCAGATGTCACTTCCTCAGACAGGCCCTTCCTGACCCCACTAAAGTATCCCTCTCACCAACTGCTCATATCACACAGTATCCTGTTTTAGTTAAGTGTCTGGCACAGAGGAGAAGCCCTGTAGATATTTGCTGAATGAATATACTGATCTTTATTTCTAGTCAGGTTAATGAAATGATAATCTTCTCGAGGGTTCACCAGAACAACCAGCTCTAGTTTGCTAGAGTTGTAAACTCTACTTGTGGAATACCAGATCAGTCATATTCCATAGAAACTAAAAGACAATAAAAACAACAAGGGGCGCCTGGGTGGCTCAGTGGGTTAAAGCCTCTGCCTTCGGCTCGGGTCATGATCTCAGGGTCCTGGGATCGAGCCCCTCGTGGGGCTCTCTGCTCAGCAGGGAGCCTGCTTTCCTTCCTCTCTCTCTGCCTGCCTGCCTACTTGTGATCTCTGTCAAATAAATAAATAAAAATCTTTTAAAAAAAAATAAAAACAACAAAATGATTACAATAATATTAACACAGCTAACATTTAACACACACTATGTGCCAGGAACTGTACGAGGTGTTAATAAGCTTGTGGTGAACTTGGTTCTTCATTTTACAGAGAAAGACACTAAGAATTGAAAAAGCTATGTCACTTGCCCAAGTTCACAATTTGGTAAGGATCAAGTACAGCACGGGGCCCTTAACCACTGCCCAGCCCCCACCCTGCACAGGGCTGTTCCCTGAGACTGGAATGACAGGGCATCTGGGAAAGTGACTCGTTATTCTCAGGAGATTCAGCCTGGCCGTGTTCTTCTCCCACAAAGAACACACAGTTGCTCACAACTCCCCAAATTCCAACTCCATAATCATATCTGTACTAAGCAAGCTTATTGACCAAAGTTGGATATAAAATTTCATGCTTTTTTTTAAAAAAAAGATTTTATTTATTTATTTGAAAGAGAGAGAGCATGAGCAGGGGGGTGAGGGGGGAGGAGGAGAGGGAGAGGGAGAAGCAGACTCTCCACTGAGCAGGGAGCCCGATGTGAGGCTCAATCCCAGGACCCTGAGATCATGACCTGAGCCAAAGGCAGAGGCTTTACCTACTGAGCCACCCAGGCGCCCCAGAATTTTATGTTTTATATGTAAAATATAAAATAATTGCTGGGCAGCTGTTTTTAGCTGAAGTTACTGGTCAAAGTGGGGTTCATGTCCTCTAGAATTGAGCTTAGGACTCAATGTACTTGAAGCCAAGACTCAACTACTCTTCACTTTCAAAACTATCATGTAAGACCTGACAGCACCAGATAACTTATGTGTGTGTTTGTGTGCCAGACACCTTCCAATTCCAACTCATTTAACCCTCACAACCACCTCTGGGGGTAGGTCTGATTAATATCCCCACTTCACAGAGGAGAACAGTAAGGTCCCAAGGAGGGGGCAGTCCCTTGCCTAAGATCACCCAGCAGATAAGCAGCAGAAACAGATTTGAACCTCAGCACCTGGCTCGGGTCTGCTTTCAATCACAGTGCCCCATTGCTTCTCTAACCCTGAGCTGACATCTGCCCAGAAGATATTGCACATCAGTTCTGTTTAGCTGTTCACTGTACCACCAGAGTCATTCATTCACTCATTCATTCAGACATGTTTTTTTTTTTAATTTTTATTTTTTTTAAAGATTTTATTTATTTGTTTGACAGACAGAGATCACAAGCAGGCAGAGAGGCAGGCAGAGAGAGAGGAGGAAGCAGGCTCCCTGCCGAGCAGAGAGCCCGATGCGGGGCTCGATCCCAGGACCCTGGGATCATGACCTGAGCCGAAGGCAGAGGCCTTAACCCACTGAGCCACCCAGGCGCCCCCAGACATGTTTTTAAAACCTATTGCACGGTCAGGATTGGTCTAAGGGAAGTGGATGCAAGGTTCCCACCTTTCAAACATTTGGCTTAGGTGAACTAATAACTGAAAAGACAATTTCAGTTTTAATCTGAGAGGCTCAGAGCTTTCCCAGTAAGATCAGGAACAAGGCAAGGATGTCCTTTCTCACCACTACTTTTCAACATCATGCTGGAAGCCCTAGCTAATGCAATAAGACAAGAAAAGGAAGTAAAAGATAGGTTGGAAAGGAAGAAATAAAATTGTCTTTGTTCACAGATGACATGATCATATGTGTAGAAAATCCTGAAAATCAAATAAGAACAAAGAAAACACAAAGCCTCTGGAATGAGTAAGTGATTATAGCAAGGTTGTAGGATACAAGGTTAATATAAAAAATCACAGGGCACCTGGTGGCTCAGTGGGTTAAAGTCTCTGCCTTCGGCTCAGGTCATGATCCCAGGGTCCTGGGATCAAGCCCCAAATCAGGCTCTCTGCTTCTGTCTCTGTCTGCCTCTCTGCCTACTTGTGATTTCTGTCAGATAAACTAAAAAAAAAAAAACTTAAAAAAAAATGAGAAGAAAAGCCACAGACAGAGAAAATATTTGCAAAAGGTTTAAAAAATGGGCCATTTAAAAATGTTTTAATAGACACCTCACTGAAGAAGACCTACAGATGACAAATAAGCTTATGACAAGATGCTCCACATTATATGTCATCAAGGAAATGCAAATTTATTAAAACCAGAGGGGTGTCTGGTTGGCTCAGTTGGTATAGAATGTGACTCTTTTTTTTTTTTTTTAAAGATTTTATTTATTTATTTGACAGAGAGAGATCACAAGTAGGCAGAGAGGCAGGCAGAGAGAGAGGAGGAAGCAGGCTCCCCGCTGAGCAGAGAGCCCGATGCGGGGCTCGATCCCAGGACCCTGGGATCATGACCTGAGCTGAAGGCAGAGGCTTTAACCCACTGAGCCACCCAGGCGCCCCTAGAATGTGACTCTTGTTCTCAGGGCCATGAGTTCAAGCCCCACAACGCGCCAAGAACTTACTTAAAAACAAACAAACAAAAAACACAGTAACAATAAGATAACCACTACACACCTATTAGAATGGTCAAATCCAGAATACTGACACCAAATGTGTGTGCGAATGTGGAAAAACAGGAACTCCCATTCACTGTGGGTAATGCAAAATGGTACAGCCACTTTGCAAGGCAAATTTGGCACTTTCTTACAAAAGCAAACATACTCTTACCATTGGATCCACTCATCATGCTCCTCGGTATTTACCCAAAGGAGCTGAAAATTTCTCTTCACACAAAAACCTGCACACAGATGTTTACGGCAACTTTATTCATAATTGCCAAAACCTGCAAGTAAGCAGGACGTCCTCTGTAGGTGAATGGATAAAGTCTGGTACATTCAACAATGGAATATCATTCAAGCCATAAAAAGACATGGAGAAACCTTAAGTATATTTACTAAGTGAAAGAAGCCAATCTGAGAAGGCTATATACTGTACAATTCCAATCCTGTAACATCATAGGAAAGGCAAAAAACGACAGCAACAGTAAAGAGACTGATGATTGCCAGTGGATGGGGGAGAGAAGAATGAACTGATGGAGCACATAGGATTTTTAGGGCAGTGAAACTACTCTTTATGATACTACAATGGTAGATAAGTGTCATTACACATTTGTCCAGACTCACAGAATGTACGCCAAGAGTGTGGAAACCATGTAAACTATGAACTCTGGGTGACAGTGACGGGTCAGGGGAGTTTTGTCAATTGTAATAAATGTACCACTCTGGTGGGCGATGTTGATGACGGGGGTGGCTGTGCATGGGTGGAGTAGGGGGTACTCTCCATTTTGCTACGAATCTGAAACTGCTCTAAAAAGTAAAATCTATTAAAAAAAAAAAATCAGGCTACCGAAATAAGCCATCAGTGAAAAGGTTCATGTTATTCTAAGATACCAGATATCTGTATTTCAGAAAAATTGAACATTATGAAAAATCAGGGTTTCTTTTTTAATTAAGACTTGATTTTTCAAACATCTGTAACAGGCCTCAGGCAGACCCATCTCTTGGGGCTGCCGAGAGGGTTAAGTGTGTTAACCCAATCACCTGCAATGCCTGGCACCTGGTGAATGCAGGGTATTTCCTATTATTATTTCCAGCACCCTGGACAGTACTCCAACACACAGTAGGCACTTCCTGGCCCAAGGGGCACAAGCCTTCTGCCGAGAGAGGCCCAGCCCAAGGGAGGGAGGTGACCTGGAAGGCCTCGAGGAGCCAATGGGATTGTCCTCCAGGCATCAGACCAGTAGGTAAATAAGACCTGCCTAGAAAAAACCGGTTCTGCAGCCTTTCTCTGGCTGCTGGAGGAACTATTCCCAGAGCCTGCCTCTCGCCTTTAATCTAGGAGGTATAATTGTTTCCCTGATTAGACAGATACAACTCAAGAGGCTTTAGAACTGTGTCGCTCACAAGTTTTCCTCCAGGACCTCCGGTTGGAGGACAGCATTCCAGGGGTCACTGTGCAAACTGACCCCTACGTGGACATGTGTAATATGCTGGGAGGAGTGATGGATAGACTGGTAAATGGATTCATGTGCTTGCAAATATTCACCGGCACCCCTGTGATTATGCATTTCTCTTCTACTGGAGAGACAATTAAGAAAATTCTAGATTTCCCAGACTTCCTTGCAGTTAAGAGCAATCACGTGGCTTTATATGGCCAAGGACATAAAAAATGGGAGCCTAATGGAATTTCCATTCCTGACTAAGCAGACAATCCTCTGCTCCAAGAGGCGAGGTGTTCCTAGTAACAAAAGTCACTGTTGCCCTGAATGACGGTGGCACTGCCATCGCGGCCATCGAGTTCCCCAAAGAGAAATGTAGAGACTTCCTGAGGGAAAGCAGAGTGTGCAGTAACAGTACCAATAACAGCTGGCAACCACTGATGTCACCACTGGCCAGGCACTGTTTTAAGTGCAACACAAATGTTAACTCATGTTCTCCTCAGCACCAGACCACGAGGCAGGTTTTATTATTTCCATTTATAGGTGGAAAAAGTCAAGGACACAGGGGATAAGTTACTTGCCCAGTGGAGACAGTAACTGGCAGAGGGGTTATCAGGACCCAGGTGATGAGGCTCCCTAATCAAAAGTCAGTCTTCATTGTGAGCTTTGCAGAAAAAAGTCTGAGCCCATGGGCGTCTCAGTGGGTTAAGCCTGTGCCTTCGGCTCAGGTCATGGTCTCAGGGTCCTGGGATTGAGCCCCGTATCGGGCTCTCTGCCTGCCTCTCTGCCTACTTGTGATCTCTGTCAAATAAATAAATAAAATCTTAAAAAAAGAAAAAAGTCTGTGCCCAAGGCAGGCCTGTGAAAATAAACGGAAGCCATCACTGCCACATACTGAGCGCTTAGTACTTGTCTGCCTTGGAACTGAGCACAGCGTGTGTGTTATCCTCCAGAAACCCCTGTGGCTGGCACCATGACTGTGTCTATTGAAAAGAGTGGTGATGGACTTGCCCGGTGTCACATGATCGGTAAGGACCATGGAAGCCGGAGGTACCGTCCTGTAAAACCCTGGACACTAGATTACACCTCCTGGGAAGAGAAATTTTCTTTCATTATTAACCACAGTCAATAACCTGCTCTCAAGGACATTCTTGGCCTCTCCTTTGCTGCACGTGATAAAGGCCACATGCTCTTGGCCACAGAGAAAAGCAGGGCATGAAAGGAAACAGAGCAGAACTCCACACCCAGGTGCTCCTAGAATCAAGGCCATGGTCCCTCCCTTGGCCTTCAGGCCCAGGCAGCCAGAACAGGCCCCTCCTCCTTTACTTTAGCCTCACAGGCCCTCACTCAAGCCTGGAGGAATCCATGCTCCCCAGGACTTCCACACATGCTGTTCAGGCTATTTTCTCTGCCTGGAATGCTCTTCCTCAATACACACCTTTCTCTTTCACCTAATTAACTCCTACCCATCCTTTAGTGTTCAGCCGTTGGGCTTGATAGAGATGTCTTAAAAAAAAAAAAAAAGAAAAAGCAAATTGTAGGATAGGGTGTGTGCTACATTTTGCATAAGGAAGGGAAGATAAAAATAGATATACGAATTTGCCTAAAAAAAACTTTAGAAGGGTATGTTAAAAAAAACTAATACAAATGGTTGCTTAAGGGGTGGAGGAATGAGGTAGGCAGGAAAGGGAGCAGCAGAGAAAGACCTGGCAATGTGTATGCCTACACACACACATGGACTTTACAAGTGTACAAATGCATGACCTGCTTTTAAAAAAAAGGGTCACAAATAAAAACAAAGCAGGAATAATGGGCAGAGGGTGAGAGAAGGCACCTAAATATGTCCTTTTGTTAAAAATTTAAGATTTTATTTATTTATTTGACAGAGAGACAGCAAGAGAGGGAACACAAGCAGGAGGAGTGGGAGAGGGAGAAGCAGGCTTCTCGCTGAGCAGGGAGCCCCATCCCAGGACCCAGGGATCACAGCCGGAACAGAAGGCAGACGCTTAAGGACTGAGCCACCCAGGCGCCCCTAAATACATCCTTTTGTGGGACTGCCCGATACTGTCTGACACCCCCAGCAGCCTGTGGGTTCCAGAGGGCAGGCCTAGACCTGCTGTGGCTGCCTGCTGGGGGCCTGCCACGCATCGGGTGCCCAAGAAATGCTTTGAGTGAGCATGCGCGGAGGCAGGACCTGGCCCACCTCAGCATGGACACAGCAGAGACAACCTAACTGGATAAACATGGCTGTGCTCCTGTAAAACTTTACTCGTGGACACGCAACCCAAAGGTCATGCCATTTCTCATGTCATGAGAGGTTCTTTTGATTTATTTCCCAGCCATTAAAAATGTAAAAAGGTGGGGCGCCTGGTTGGCTCAGTGGGTTAAGCCTCTGCCTTCGGCTCAGGTCATGGTCTCAGGGTCCTGGGATCGAGCCCCACATAGGGCTCTCTGCTCAGCAGGAAGCCTGCTTCCCCCCCTCTCTCTGCCTACTTGTGATCTCTCTCTCTCTGTCAAATAAGTAAATAAAAATCTTAAAAAAAAAATGTAAAAAGGTAAAAGCCCGGGTCATATAAAAACAGGAGGTGGGCCAACTAGGGCCCATGGGCTGTAGTCTGCTGCCCTTGGTGTAGATCACGAGCATGGCTGTCATTTATATCGTAGTTGTACATACACAGAGAATTTCTGAAAGGAGGCGGGACACAGTGGAGGGTTCAGGGGAAGGAAGAAAGCTGACTTTATTTTTAAATAGTGTACCACGTGCAAATGCATAAAAGACCGTTTTAAAGTCAGTACTACAGAGAGAAAGGGGAGACTGTGTCTGGGGTGAAGAGCCTGAGCTCTGGAGTGAGAGACCACGGCTGGAATCCCGGCTCTCTTCCTCACTTGCTGTGAACCCGAAAGGCAAGTTGTTTTTCCTCACTGAGCCTCAGCACCACGGGCTAATGTTAATCCGGGCCTCATGGGACGCTGGGAGGATTCCGTGGCTTAACCCTTTTGCACGGTGTCAGGCACCTGGAAAGTGAGGGCTGTTATTATCTTCCTTATTAAGAGTCTTTAGTGGAGAAAAGGCCTTCTCCGAAGGGAAGCCTGAAGCATAACTGTGGCTATGAATTTCCCCTTGAGAGCCCGCCCAGTCCCACAGCGAGTCATCCAACTGTTCACATAATAGACGCCTTGTGACGCGAGGAAGCTCATTTGTATTAGCAACCGCATTCCACAGAGATGCATCCTGGAGCCACGTCTGCACATCCTGTTCCACAGAGAAGGCAGCCAGCTCCCCAACTCTGGGTCTGCCCCGGACCGCCACACAGTGGGGACTACAGGGCTGTGTACCCGGGAGATCAGAAGGCAGTCATTTATTAAACACCTACTGTGTGCAAGGAGATACAGGCATACAGCCCTCTGTACCTCCCCTGGAGGCTGCAGGTGCAACCACAGGCTTTTTCTTCAATTGCTGGGTGGACAGCAGAGCAGCCGTTTTGGTCATATGCTCCCATAAACCTCTCGCATTTCCCTGTGCGTTGATTCATTCAAGAAACACTTACTGACTTCCTAAGGGCCAAGCCTTGTTCCAGGCACCTGGTCTCAACCAGATCCTCATTCTCCAGCTGTCGCTCTCTGAACTTGGAGACCTGCCAGGAAGACACCTTGCCTATCTCAGTATCCTCTTGCAAATCAGGCAAATAAATGATATTTATTAGGGCAATTTATGAGGTCAAATGACTGAGCCTGGAGGACATGTGGAGTGGGGGCCTGACTGGTGTCTCTGCCCTAACTTCGGGTGACAGCAGCCCACTTTTTCTGGGGACAACTGGTCCTCTCCAGTTCCTCCTCGCTAAGGGGGCTGGAGGAGGCCTGGCCCATCACAGGCCCCACTCAGCCATGAGATCCAAGCTGGGCCAATCAGCTGCTCTTGTGCAGGAATTCGAATTCCAAGCTGCCGATAAAAACAGCACCAATGCTAATAATATAATAATGACACAAATAACCAAATAATGAAAATAGCATAAAATAAAAACTGTGGCTAATACTTACTTGGCCACATGCTCTGTGCTAGGCACTGTTTTCAAGGTCCCAAGTATCAGCTTGCTGGCTCCTGGCAGCAACCCTCCTGTCTACCCCTGTCTTACAGCTGACAGACTGAGGCCCAGGAACGCTAGAAAACCTGTGAAGCAGTGGTGAGGCTGGGAATCACGCCCAGGAGCCCAGCGACAGTCAGAGGTCTTCCCGCTGCCTCACTGCCTCCTTCTCTGCCAGGACTGCCCTGAAGGTATGGCCCCGAGCACTGGTCTTCAAGATGCCCCAGAGCTGCTGGACCCAGGTCTCAGCTTTACGGCAGGTGTCCAGCGGGTTTCTATTGCTTGCAACCCAAGAACCCGGACTGATAAACCGGGATTCTTTACTTGGTTTCACCCCTCCTGCCAAAAAGCCGGCAGTGCTCCCAAGTGCTGCAAGAACAAGGGCAGCTCGGGAACATTTCAAGAGGGCAGTTGGTGGTCAGGGCATCTGGGGGCAGCCCGCATCTGCTAAAAGCAGCCATCTTTCCACCTGGGGAAGGAAAGCCACCAGGAGCACGAGGGAAAGCCAAGGACACACAGTAGCAGGTGCCATCCCCAGGGGTGGGGGTGGGGAGACACTACTGCTGGTGCTCTGGATGGACCAATCCTTTGTTTTAACACCAATCCTCTGCATTGCAGGAAGTTAAGCATTCTTGGCCTCCAGGCCACTGTGACACCAAACCACCCCACATATTTCTGCATGCCTGCTGGGGGGTAGTATCCAAAGGTTGCCCCCTTGACCCCCACACCAAATTCCCCTGTCTGGCAGTCCCTGTCAAGCCCTGGTCTAACTTGGATTCCGGTTTTCTATAAGTGATCTTCAGTCCTACAACATAAAAGGCTTAGCTATTTACTAATGCCCATAGAGCCCTTGCTCCATGCCAGAGGGGGTTCTAGAAGTCTCATGTATAAGGACTCATTTAACCCTCATGGCCACCAATGAAGTGGGCACCAGGACCAGTGTTGCACCCATCTTAAAGAAGAGGAAACGGAGGCGCCTGGGTGGCTCAGTGGGTTAAAGCCTCTGCCTTTGGCTCAGGTCATGATCCCAGGGTTCTGGGATTGAGCCCCGCATCAGGCTCTCTGCTCAGCAGGGAGCCTGCTTCCCCTCTTCTCTCTGCCTACTTGTAATCTCTGTCTGTCAAGTAAGTGAATAAAATCTTTAAAAAAAAAAAAAAGAAGAAGAGGAAACGGACTTGCTAGGAGGTGAGGGAGCCTTGATGTCAGGCAGTGTCCTCAGAGTCCAGTGGGAGTTGGGGGTTCTGACCAATACCTAGGGCTCTCAACTTCATCCTGGAGGTGGTCTGCTTCCCCTCTACCCAGACGCTGCCCTCTTGTACCATTCAGCCTGAGGGCTTGTCGAAGACCTGTGCTCCCTCAGGAAGCCCCCCTCACCAGCTTCCTGGGCCCCCAGGTCAGGCCCTCTCTTCCAAGCAGTAATCTGCTCTCCAAGCTCCCTGTGTTTTCCCTTCATGGTATTGATCACAGCAGCAATCAGTGGTGGTGAAGTTATTTGTTGAGTGTCTGAATCCCTGCCTCCCCTCCAGATCGTCAATTCCAGGAAGGCTAGGGACGTGCTTAATGATGTACCTGTGTCTGGTGGCCCAGATCTGGCACCACATGTGCCCTGTAAATATTTGCTGCATAACAAATCAACTGCTTTTTATAAAATTAATGTTTAAAACTAGGACAGCTAAACACTGGGTCTTAAAACCTGAAACCAGGCTGAGGGCTGGCCTAGAATCAAGGGAGAAAGAGATCGGTAGTCAACGTGAGCATTTACTTGGTGGCACAGAGGAAGGATGGATGAGCCACTGGGTGCAAGAACAGAGGGAGGGGGGTCTGTGATGGCACAATTACGGAAACTCAAAAGTCACTGTTAGAAATAAATACTGGGGAAGCAAAAGCATGAAAGTGAACATAAACTTCTCTGTTCAGAAATTCAAGCTTTCTAACTCCTGCATTTTTGCTTCCTCCCTCATCTTCCTCTTGAAGGTTAATTAAAAGCACAGGCCAGAAGTGGCCCCTCTGGGTTCAAATCCCACCTCTACAACAAATAAACAAACATACAATCTTGAGTGGGTCGATTAACCCCGTGCCTCAGGAAAATGGGGACACGGCAGGATCGAGCTCACAAGGCTGTAAAATGAGTTCATCCACGCACCCGGCCAGGCATACAGGAAGCAAGCACTAAAGACCAGCCGTTACTGTTACTATGAGCGGTATCACTGCTCTTCAACCCCCACAAGCAAGACCACGGGGAGATCACGTTGCCAATGGGCCATACATGTCCTGCGATTTCCTACCCCTGACACCCAAGCTGCCCTCTCTCTTTGTTGCTGACCTTCTTGGATTCTGAGCCAATAAATCAGTCCCTCATCTGCCTCGGGTGACCCAAGAGGAGCCCGGACACTTTGAATCAAGCATTTCAATATAATACCAACATCCAGTCATTTGAGAAGCCAACCACACATCTTCTGGCACAGTATAAAGGTACAAAGTGGTTGCATCAGATGTTTACCTCAACCTACTCAATGATGCACCTGGCCCCCTCAATCCTCCCACTTCCCCACAAAGGACGATAATCTAAAGAGCACAGATGTCCATTCCACTTCATGAGTATCTGCTGCAGTGTGAATGTGAGATGAGAATCAAGCATATGCCCTTCCCTCAGGCAGGCTCAGTTCATCATGGAGCGGATCACCACTCTGAGTAGCATCTAGTGGCTTCAAGAAGCACACTACAGGGGCGGCCTGGGTAGCTCAAGTCGGTTGGGCATTTGCCTTTGGCTCAGGTCATGATCTCAAGGTCCTGAGACTGAGCCCCGCGTGGGGCTACCTGCTCAGCAGGAAGGCTGCTTCTCCTTCTTTCTGCCCCCACCCCTGCTCGTGCATGCTCTCTCTTTTTCAAATAAATAAAATCTTATTAAAAAAAAGAAGCAGCACACTGTTCGTACACCATGGCCTCTAAGGGGCAAACCCCTTTGGCAGGTCTGTCTCAGAAGAAGGAACACACGTTTTGAACCCAGGGAAGAAACTGGCTGTATGGAGTATAGTGCCATATTGACTTCTTGTCTCCCAATATCCATTCTCCCTTTTCCTTTAAAAACTGAACTACATTTAACCAGGCACATGGCTGATGTGAATGAAGACTACAATTCCCAGCATCCCTTGCAGCAAGGTGTGGTCACCTGACTAAATTCAGACCAATGCAATAGGAGCAGAAGAGGTGTATGTGACTTCTGGGTCACCCATTTGAAGTGTAATGGTACTCAGGAGCTCCAGTAATTTAGAGTGGGGGGGAAAAGACCTATTTTCACTAGACTTTAACTGAAATTTAGCATTTCCTTCAACTATGAACACAGGCAAACTAGTTTTCACACCTGTGAATTTGTCACCATTAGCGATAACAGGTTTTGTTTTGTTTTGTTTTTATAAAATCACCTTAGTTCTTACATCTCAAAAGAGCATTCATGCCCTTTAGTACTTGGAAATGATGTAGTTATTGGGGCACCTGGTTCCTCAGTTGGTTAAGCAACTGCTTTTGGCTCAGGTCACAATCCTAGAGTCCCGGGACTGAGTCCCACAACGGGTTCCCTGCTTCTCCCTCTGACAACCTGCACCCCCCTCCCCGCCACTGCCCCGTAATGCTCTCTCTCATTCTCTTTCAAGTAAATAAATAAAATCTTAAAAAAAAAAAAAAGAAATCACACAGTTATTAGACCTATTACTGTATTTTGCCATACTAGATCACAGATTTGTTACCTTCACATCTCCAAAACCATATTTCAACACAACTGGTTTACTTTGTAATCCCATGCTTACATGGGATTTTTTTTTTTCTTACATGGGATTTTTGAAAAAAACAAGATTTTGAGACGTCGATGCCCAAAAGTCTATGGCACACCAATATTAAGAACCTCTGCCTGTTCTTCAAGAAGTTAAAACATGGCCCATCAATCCCACTCTTAGGCACATATCCAAGAAAACTGAAAAATATGTTCACAGAAAAATCTGTACATAAATGAACGTTCACACTGCATTCAGAATAGCCAAAAAGTGGAAATAATCCAAAGGTCCATCAACTGATGAATGGATAAGCAAAATGTGGTACATCCATACAAAAGAATGTCCAGCCACAGAAAGAAATTAAGTACTGGCGATCATTATGCTGAGTGAAAGAAGCCAGACACAAAAGGCCCTATATTGCATTATTCAATTTACATGAAACGTCTAGAACAGGCAAATCCATAGAGACAGAAAGTAGATTAGTGGTTGCCAGGGGTTGGGAGGAGAGGGAAAGAGGGAGTGAATAGGTTCTGGGTTTCTTTTTAGGGTCACAGAAATGTTCTGCAATTAGATTATGATGGTACGGCACAACCTTGAATAGGCTAAGAACCACTGAATCGGACACTTAAAAGGGGAAACTTTATGTGAATTTTAGGTCAAAAAAAATTTCCTGCCTCAAGAAGGCAGCAGGAAATTTCACTCTGTCTTCGCTCACATCTTCCCTTCTCAGGGGTTGGAATGTGCATGATGGCGGGGAGTCGTTCTGGACCATGCAGATGAGGGCAACATCCCAGGAACGGGGAGCAACAATTTGGCAGGCCCCCAACACCGCAGAGCTGCCTTGTCAGCCCTGGGCTGCTCACTCTCAAACTGTTCCGAGAGACAAATCAACCGCTCTCTCATTTACACCACTGCTGTTCTGGGCCTGGTACAGCAGCCAAACCCTAGAGTTAACGAGTCCTCAACCATCTTAAGGAAAGGTTACAGGTGATCTCACTTTACAGCCTCTCTGCTTGACCTGACGGCTGCCGAAGTTAATTCTTCCACGAGATGATCCCCCACATCCTTGAGCATCCCCACGCCTGCCTTCCACCAGAGAAGAATATTCAGCCACCTTCGTCATTCTGCCAATTTGGTGACCACTTCGCTCTGCACTCAGAGTCTGGCTGTGGCTTTAGGAGGGAGGAAAGCGACCCGGAACACCACGTCCATCCTTGTCGGACTGCCGAGATTCTGAAGTCTCAGCAGCTGGTTCCTTGGAGGTAGCTGGAGAGCCATGTGTTAAAACACTTGGCCTTGGGGCACCTGGGTGGCTCAGTGGGTTAAAGCCTCTGCCTTCGGCTCAGGTCATGATCCCAGGGTCCTGGGATCAAGCCCCGCATCAGGCTCTCTGCTTGGCGGGGAGCCTGCTTCCCCCTCTGTCTCTGCCTGACTCTCTGCCTACTTGTGATCTCTGTCTGCTAAATAAATAAAATCTTTAAAAACAAAACAAAACAAAAAAAACACTTGGCCTTAGCTCTCCACTCCCTGGCCCTCTCCGATACTAGATGACTAATAGACTAATTTAAAACATGTGTTAATTGTCATACTCCAGCCAACACGGTGAAGTTTTTAGTGTTAGGAGAGGAAGATGAGATGTCAGCTGGCCCCAAGACTCTAAAAGGAGGGTCTGGGCATCATTAATGCCAAAAGGCCTACAAAAATACGGCTGAAGCACGCATTTCAGTTCATCAGCGAGTAAAACTTGCCCTTTGAAATTTCACTGCCATGGTTTTTAATACTTCTGGCTCGTCATTATTCCCTGCTCCAGCTCGATGATAGGCTAGCCATAATCTTAAAATGAGTAAACCATTCCAATTCAACCACATTCATTCAACAGGTGTGTGTGTGTGTGTGTGTGTGTTTGTGTTTGAGCACCTAGTATGTACTAAGGATGCAATGGGAGGAACTATAAATAGGCCTGGGCTTGACCTTCCTGTGGAGCAGACAGGACGTGAAACATGTAAACATAACGCGTAATTAAATATAACTGCTCTGACGGTTTGCTGGGTGAGAAGAACGGGGGCCCTGGTGTAGATTCAGGATGGTCAGGGAGGGCCTCTTGGAAGACCTGACATTTAAGCTGTGGTCTACAGGATGAGAAGGACAAGGCCAGGTGAAAAGTCAACAGGCAGAGCATTTTAAGGACAAGGGAGAGCACGTACAAAGGCTCTGGGGTCGGAAAACAGCTTGGCTTGTTTGAGAAGCTACGTGAAAGCCTGGCTGGTGAGCCAGGAGCGAGACTTGGCAGGGGCTGCATCATAGTGCACTTCACCATGACAAGGGCTTTTTCCCACAAAGCACCCTATTTTCCCTTGGAGCTCAGATGCTCCGCCACCCCCACACCACCACCTTCAGGCCACGTGATAGCCAGGGAGCTCTGGCCCTGACCCAGGCCTAACAAAGCCCATCAAGGCATCCTGCCTTCCCCAGTCTTTGGTCATCGTGATGGTAATAGTTGTGGCACGTGACCTAAGCTGGCTCGCAGTGCGTTTCAGCACTTTTGTAGAAAAGGTCCCACAAAAAAGGTCTTCTGCCCTCTTTTTTCCACTGGGGTTTGTCGCAATCATCTTATAACCATCAGAGAACAACCAACTTGAGACTGAAACGGCGGCGATAAATACACAGTTGCCCTTTGTCCCTGATGCTGACACAGAGCTTCTAAACCCCTTGGAATTTCTTGATCAATGACAGGGGTGATGGGAACATCTAGTGTTATTCTTAACAAACAAGCCTCTGGCAACCTGAGTCTATCTAATAAAGGGACTCCTGGCTGAGAGGCCCCAGACAGCTTCGAGATGAGGGCTGGTCACCAGAACAAGCCTAGCCCAGGTGTGATAAAAGGGCTAGAACTGGCAGTCCCGCCCCTTAGCCTACAGGAAGGGAGAGGGGCTGCAGATGAAGCTAAACACACGGGTCAGTGATTGGATCAACAACAGGGGCAGACAGCACCCAGGTCCGGGAGCAGGGCGGTGCTGCGTGGGGGAAGGTCATGGAAGATCGGTGCCTCTTCCCCTACACCTTGTCCTAGGTGTCTCCTGCATTTGGCTGTTCCTGAGTCATATCCTTCCCAATAAAGCAGTAAATGAAAGGAAAGTGTCTTGCTCAGTTCTGTGAGCCATTCCAGCAGCAAATCATCAAATCTGAGACAAGGGTCACTGGACCCCCCCAACTTATAGCCCAGTGGTCAGAGGTACAAGGAGTGATCTGGGATTTGCTACCGGTCCCTGCAGTGGCAATGAGCCCTTGAGGGCTCGGGTGGCTGTGTCAGAATTGACAGAATGGCAGCAGCACATCCGGTTGGCATCCGGGGAGTTGGAGAATCAGTCAGAATGAGGAAAAGCCCCATACGTTTGGGGTCGTAAGTGCTGCTGGTAAAAACAGCCTAGAGGGACCAACTGTGAGATCACGAAGAAAAACCTCAGCGTTGGCACCAACAGTATTTGAGCTGTGGATCAAGCAGCACCTAAGGCAGATTTCGCCCTAGACTTCAGTTCTGCTAGGCCAATAATCTCTCGATGTCCTTAAACCAGTTTGGGCTGGGTTTTCTGTTAATTGCAGCCCCAAGACACCGACTTCTAGAAACAGGAAGTCACTGAAGTGTCCACATTTGGAGTCTGGCAGGACTTCACTTCTATCTCTGGAGAATGGAATGGAAGAGGCAGGGATGGAAGCGGCGGGTCCGTCAGGAGGCAACTGCAACAGTCCCATCGAGAAAGGAGCTCACCGAAGCCCCTTCACAAGACTGAGTAACATTACTGAGCAGTGACTATGTGACAGGAACTGAGCTGAGGGCTTCGCTGGCGTGGACTGCTAACCTAACAACGCCAGTGCAGGGGCGGCAGTATCACTGCTGCTTTTCCCTGCTCCACGTTGACCTGAGTCCTCCCAAAATGTACGTGTTGAAGTCTCAACCTCCAGTACTTTAGAATAGGACCTTATTTGGAGCTGGGGTGTGGCAGCCATAGTCAGTTAAGTTGGAGTGAAGATACACTGGGATAGGGTGGGCCTCTCCTCCAACTGGCCTGGTGTTCTTTTAAGAAGGGGAAATCTGGGGGCGCCTGGGTGGCTCAGCGGGTTAAGGCCGCTGCCTTCGGCTCGGGTCATGGTCCCAGCGTCGTGGGATCGAGCCCCGCGTCGGGCTCTCTGCTCTGCGGACAGCCTGCTTCCTCCTCTCTCTCTGCCTCTCTGCCTACTTGTGATCTCTGTCTGTCAAATAAATAAATAAAATCTTTAAAAAAAAAAAAAAAAGAAGGGGAAATCTGGACACAGACACGCACCCAGGGAGACCGCCGTGGGAGGATGAAGGCAGAGATTACAGTGATGCGGCAGAAGCCACGGAATGCCAAATGTTACCGGCAAAGCTAGCAGTGAGGTGTGGAACCGATTCTTCCTCACGGACCTCAAAAGGAATCAACCCGGTCTTAACCTCGATCTTGGACTTCCAGCCTCTGGAGCTACGGGACAGTACATTTCTGCTGTTTAAGCCCCCAGTCGTAGTCCTTGGTGATGGCATGCTTAGCAAACAAAACTTCAAGAGGAAACTGAGGCTCCGGAGGGCATGGCAGCCTGCACCGAATTCCCTGGTCGGCAGGGACCCTGGAAGCACCGGGTCTGCCCACCTTGGGAAGCCCTGTTTCCAACCACCGTGCTGTTCCTCTGGCCTTGCGGGAACCGCTCTGCCCTCAACCGTGGGCTCTAGAAAAGTCCTGAGCCCTCCACGTGCCCCTGTTTTCCGTCTGCATGATGGACTTCTGCCCGCCCTCTCCCCCTCTGCCTGGCAGGGGAGGAGAACAAGAGAATGGCTGCAGAGGAGCAGGCCTCCGGAGGCCGCACAGAAGCCGGACCATCCGGAACGGTGTTTTGAGCAGAACACACTACTGGAGAGGAGGGTGGAGGCGAGTCAGAATCACCTCCCCACCCCAGATGGCTGGTATGACATGATCCAGCCTCTCTCTCCTGCAGCTGACTGCAGAACAGAGCTGGCCCCTGACAGGCAACACAGAGGGACGGAGGCCCACTGCAGAAGTCATCTGGAAGACATAGGAATGCTCCCAAATCCCAGGTCAGGAGCCCACCGCCCAGCACTCTAAGCTGTTCACATGACATCCCACCGGCCCCTGCAAATCAAGGCCCTGTGACCCTCCCTTGAGGACAGAGAGCTCTGTCCAAACCTGTCCTTGCCATCAGGAGCAAGTCACCGCTGAGCCCAAGCAGGTGGTACACGAGGCTGGCTGAGGCCCAGCGCCCCCATGACAAGCTGAGAAGGCCAGAGCCCTGCGATGCTGATTCTCCCTCCCGAGGAACTTGTCTTCCAACAGGTCAGTGTTTCCGGACCAAGGCAGCCGTGGGCAGCATCAAAATCCAAGGAGAACTAGAAACGAATTATTAGCACTTCTGGGAAAAACAGTGAGCCATGTATCACACAGCAGGGGAGTGGGGGGATTGTGTGTCTAGACCAAATGGTACGAACAGAGTGGGTGGGGAACTAGCCCAGCACACACCCGGGCCACGCAAAATTGTGTGTTCAATCACAGCTTGCTTCTCCTAATGTGCACATTTCCTCCAAGCACCTGCCATACACAAGCATCAGAAATGCAGCAGGGGCTTCTGAGTGGGGCAGGAGTCGACAATGTCCTGACATCCTGAAGACAGAGCTGAAGGCTGGGTCCCTAACTTGAACCCTGCAGGGATGGGAGCCTGTGACAGAAGGGCTGAGATGGCACTTGATGTCACCCAACATGGTGAATGACACCAACATCAGAAAACAAGTGCAACTACGGATTGGAAAATGCAAAAGGTGGGGGGCAGGGGGAGAAGACAGTCTGCTGTTTTCCTTCACTTTACATGGCAAAAAGTTAGGAAGGAAATAGGAGTCTAAACGTTTAAAATGTTCAGAGACAGAAGAACTGACAAAATCAGTCACTGTGAGAACATACTTTTAGGAGAGTAATGGATAAAGTTAGCCAAAAATAAGGCTAGAGAAATTCAAATAACTCAAACCAGCAACTTGGTTTGAAAGGTTTATATAAAGCTCTTTTACCAGAATACAGATGAGATTCAGTCTTTATAAAATTATCCATTGAATGTTCATTAAAACTGATTCTATGTTAGGAAAAAAAAACCCTTCCCCCTTAAAAGAGAATTTTTCCTATCACAATACTCTGACTCTACTATGCATTTAAACTGGAAAAGAAGGACAATTTTGCAAAGGGAGAGAGAAGTCTAACAGAATGGCTGTCAACCTTTCCTGCACATCACAATTCCCTGGAGAGTTTAATCTACTCTGATGCCTGGACTTCCCCCCAGAGTCCGATCTCACTGGACTGGGCAGCTTATTTTTCAAAGTTCCTCCAGTCTACTCAAGATATACTACTCACTGTTTCAGCTGTAATAACAGTATTGTGGTTATGTTTTAAAAAGAGACCTTCTCAGGGCGCCTGGATGGCTCAATCGTTAAGTGTCTACCTTCGGCTCAGGTCATGATCCCAGGGTTCTAGGATCGAGGCCCACATTGGGCTCTCTGCTCAGTGGGAAGCCTGCTTCTCCCTCTCCCACCGCTACTGCTTGTGTTCCTTCTCTCACTGTGTATCTCTCTGTTAAATAAATAAGTAAAATCTTAAAAAAAAAAAAAAAAAAAGACCTTCTCCTTTTAGAACTTGGTGGGCAAAATGATATGATGTATATAGTGTGTGCTTCAAAATAATGGGCAGGGAGGGCAAAGTCAGAATATAAATGAGACAAGACTGGTCACAACTAGGTAACATACACTTAATTTCTTATGTTTGCAATTGCTCCTAAGGAAAAGTAAAATGGGGGCGCCTGGGTGGCTCAGTGGGTTAAGCATCTGCCTTTGACTTAGGTCATGGTCCCAGGGTCCTGGGATCGACTCCCATATCCGTGCAGCTCCCTGCTCAGTGGGGAATCTGCTTCACTCTCTTCCTTTGCCTCTCCCCTCTACTCATGCTCACTCTTTCTCTCTCTCTCTCAAATAAATAAATAAAATATTTAAAAAATTAAGTAAATAAAAGAAAAAGTAAAATGTAAAAAAACAAAAAATTTTAGAAGTTTCCCAATGAATCGCCATGTGTAGCCAGGGTTATGTATCTGAAATTTGTAAATACTTCTTTGTATGTCTTAAAAAGGAAATCAAAGTCAAAACTGCCAGCCAGACCTCTGGAATGGTGAAATGAGGAGCTCAGAAAATTCTTTCTGCTAAAAACCAACAATAAAACTGAACAAAACCGTAAAATACAACCATCTGAGGGCTCTAGAAATCCAAGGCGTATAAGGACCTGAGAAACATTTATTCAAGGAAAACCACTGAACTTCAAGTTCAAGGGGAAGCCATTCCATACCACCCCAGTCCCCTCCAAGGCCCTCTCAAGTCATTGGTGGGCAAGCCTTTTTCTCAGGAAGTCCACTCTTCGGCTCGTGGCCACAGTGTTGGGAGTCCCCAGAACTCTTGGAATCTCCCCAGACCTCAAGCAGCACAAACCCGTGACTTGGCTTGGCCATGACGAAGCAGCCTGGCAAGGCCAACGCCAGCCTCCAGTCCTGAGTGGCCATCACCCACCACCACTACCCACCAGACTTCAGGAGGCCTTAAGCTCATCAGATCCCCTCCCCACCCCACCCAAGGGACTAGACAGGCCACAGCAAACAGAAGCAGTTGGGTTCTTTTATATTAATGCAGCAAAACACCAAAAAGGAAGAGAACCCCACTCTTTACTATCCAAGCCACACGTGAGCCTTCCTGACAACCTGTAATGTGTGCCTTATACCAGGTGGGAAATAAACCCCAAGCAGCCAGATAAAAAAGAAATAAAATGAAAGTCACAGACTAGGAGAAATATCTGCAAATTATATATTTGATGAATGACTTATCTAGAATATTAAAAGGACCTCTTACAACTCAATAAGAAATGAACAAAAGATTCAGAGAGACGTTTCATCAAAGACATACCTATGGGGGCGCCTGGGTGGCTCAGTGGGTTAAAGTCTCTGCCTTAGGCTCAGGTCATGATCTCAGGCTCCTGGGATCGAGCCCCACATCAGGCTCTCTGCTCGGCGGGGAGCCTGCTTCCCCTCCTCTCTCTGCCTGCCTCTCTACTTGTGATCTCTCTCTCTCTCTGTTAAATAAACAAATTAAATCTTAAAGAAAAAAAAAAGACATATCTATGGCCAATAAGCACAAAAAAAGGATGATCAACACCATTAGTCCTCAGGGAAATCAAAACCACAGTAAGAAATCACTGTACGTCCACAAGGATGGCTATAAGGATAAGTGTTGGTGAGAATACATTGCTAGTAGGACTATCAAATGGTGTGGTCACTTTGGAAAACAATTTGACAGTCCTTTAAAAAGTTAAACGGCACTGGGACACCTGGGTGGCTCAGTTGGTTGAGCGGCTGCCTTCGGCTCAGGTCATGATCCCAGCGTCCTGGGATCAAGTCCCGCATCGGGCTCCTTGCTCGGCAGGGAGCCTGCTTCTCTCTCTGCCTCTGCCTGCCTCTCTGTCTGCCTGTGCTCACTCTCTCTGATAAATAAATAAACAAATCTTAAAAAAAAAAAAAAAAAGTTAAACGGCACAGTTACCTAATGACCCAGCAACTCTCTTCCTAGGTGGAAATGAAAACATATATCCACACGAAGACTTGTACCTAAATGTTCACAACCGTATTACTCATAATAGCCCAGCACTGGCCACAATCCAGATATCCATCAACTGGTGAAGGGATAAACAAAGTCTGACATCCCTGCACAAGAGGTATTTATTACTTAGCAATAAAAAGGAATGAAATACTGATACATGCTGCAACATGGAAAATCTCAAAAACATTACGCAAAGTGACTCTGTGCAAAAAGTCCTACCTCAGGAAACATGTTTAAAAACTGCAAATCATTTCGGGGCACCTGTCTGGTTCAGTTGGTAAAACACGCGATTTTTGATCTTGGGGTTTTGAGTTCAAGCCCCACACTGTGTTTAGAGCTTACAGTAAAAAAAGAACAAGTTGGGGCACCTGGGTGGCTCAGTCTGGTTAAGCGTCCAACTCTTGATTCGGCTCAGGTCAAGTTCTCCGGGTCGTGGGTTCGAGCCCCGTATTGGGCTCTGTGCTGGGTGTGGGGCCTGCTTGAGATTCTCTCCCTCCCTCTGCTCCTCCCCACACCTCTAAAAAAAAAGTTTAAAAAATTGCACATCATTTAGAAATGAGGGACTCCTAGGGCGCCTGGTGGCTCAGTGGGTTAAAGCCTCTGCCTTCGGCTCAGGTCATGATCCCGGGGTCTTGGGATCGAGCCCCGCATCAGGCTCTCTGCTCAGCGGGGAGCCTGCTTCCTCCTTTCTCTCTACCTGCCTCTCTGCCTACTTGTGATCTCTCTCTGTCAAATAAATAAATAAATAAAGTCTTTAAAAAAAAAAAAAAAGAAATGAAGGACTCCTGAAAAATGACATATCAAAACCTGCAGGGCATGTATGGGGAGTAAATGGAGTGTGGAGGGAAAGAAGCAAGAGAGAAGCGAGAAGTAATGTTAAATTTACTTGATGTAGGATATTTTAGGGCTACCAATGAAGCAATATTGGTGACAACAGAAGTAACAACCCCATTTTTTTTCCCTTGGCAATGGTATTTTTATTTATTAATTTTTAAATTCCAGTATAATTAACATTGTTATATTAGTTTCAGATGTACAATACAATGATTCAGCAAGACGCATTACTCAGTGCTCATCCTGCGTGCTCTAATCCCATTTACCTATTTCACCCTTCCTCCTTCCACATCCCCTCTGGCAACCAAACCATCAGTTTGTTCTCTATGGTTAAGTCTTCTTTTGTTGTTTGTCCTTCCCTTTTATTTCTAAATTCCACATGAGTGAAAGCACATGGTATTTGTCTTTCTCTGACTTATTTCATTTAGCAGTATAACCTCTAGATCCATCCATGTTGTTGCAAATGGTAAGATCTAATTCTTTTTTATGGCTGAGTAACATTCCTATGTGTGTAAGTGTGTAACTTCCATAATTTGACTATTGTAAATAATGCCACAATAAACATAGGGGTGCATATATCTTTTTGAATTAGTGGGTTTTTTAAAAAAGATTTTATTTATTTATTTGACAGAGAGAGAGAGAGATCACAAGTAGGCAGAGAGGCAGGCAGAGAGGGCGGGGGGGGGGGGAGAGGCTCCCTGCCGAGAGAGAGCCTGATGTGGGGCTCTATCCCAGCACCTTGGGATCATGACCTGGGCCGAAGGCAGAGGCTTTAATCCACTGAGCCACCTAGGTGTCCCTTGAATTAGTGTTTTTTGTATTGTTTGGGTAAATACCCGGTAGTGGAATTACTGCAACCTATGATAACTCTATTTTTTATTTTTTGAGGCACCTCCATGCTGTCTTTCACAGTGGCTGCACCAGTTTGCTTTCCGCCAACAGTGTACAAGGGTTCCTTTTTTTCTACATCCTTGCCAACACCTGTTGTTTCTTGGGTTGTTGATTTTAGCCATTCTGACAGGTGTGAGGTGATATCTCATTGTGGTTTTGATCTGCATTTCCCTGAAGAGTGATTTTGAAAATCTTTTCACGCATCTGCTGGCCATTTGTATGTCTTTGGAGAAATGTTTGTTCATGTCTTCTACCCATTCTGTAATTGGACTATTTGTTTTTTTGGTGTTAATTGTGGAAGTTCTCTATGTATTTTGGATACTAACCCTTTACTGGATAGGTCCTTTGAAAATATCTTCTTCCATCAGTAGGTTTTCATTTAGTTGATTGTTTCCTTTGTTGTGCTGAAGCTTTTTATTTTGATAGTCCCAATAGCTTATTTTTGCTTTTGTCTCTCTTGTCTTAGGAGAACTATCAAGGAAAATGTTGCTATGGCCAATGTCAGAGAAATTACTGTTTGTGCTCCCTTCTAGAATATTTATGGTTTTAAGTTTCACATTTAAGTCTTTAATCCATTTTGAGGTTGTTGTTTTTTTTTTAGATTTTTATTTATTTGAGAGAGAGAGAGAGAGAGAGAGAGAGAGAGATCGAATGTGAGAGAGAGAAAGCATGAGACATGGGAGGGCTAGAGGAAGAAACAGACTCCCCACTAAGCAGGGAGCCTGATTCGGGACTTGATCCCGGGACTCCAGGATCATGACCCCAGCCGAAGGCAGAGGCTTAACCCACTAAGTCACCCAGACGCCTGGTATTTTATTATTTTTGAATAACAACCCACTTTTAATTGTGTCCAGCTCAGGCTCTAGACTGATCCTTTCCATGCGTGAACATCAAATTGCCATCCCCAGGAGTTCACTACTATAACCACTCTTATTAACAGGGTTAGCAAGTAGGGGAAATGAGACTGGAACCCAGGCCAGCTCCTCACTCACCAAGCTATCCTCCAGTCCCCACTGCAATTTGCAGAATGAAAGTGGTGATGTTATTCTCCTATCATCGCCGTCAACCATGACAAACTAGTACTTCCATTTCCTACTTTTACGGTGACTTAATGATGACTGTTTCATACAATTTACCTTATTTAAACTTCAGGGCAATTGTGGTAGATGATAGTATTCTTACTATTATTTGTGATCCGCTTTTCAGGCACAGAGTAGAACTGTACTTCCTCAGAACTCTGAAGCTGGCTATGGCTATAAGATTTGCTTTAGCCAATGAAACATGAGCAGAAGCAATGGGCAGCCCTCAAATGATCTCACATGGAACTGATGTCCATTGCTCATTTCCCCTACTTGCTAACCCTGGTCTTATACATGGGCATCAGTTCCATGTGTATGTATAAGCCCCTATCTCCCCCTTAATTGCATAAACAAACCTGTTTCAGATGGTGGGAACTGGTTCCCCGAATGAAGATGATATAGAGCACAGACCACCATCAAACCATGAAAGAACAGTGGAATTAGTCACTTAATGAAAAGTCTTTTAAGCCACTGAGATATTAGGGTTATTTGTTACAGCAGCAGAAGGTAGGCTATCCCTACTGATTCAGTACCCTTTGAGTTAATCCTCTTTTAACCAGGAGATTAACTGAGGCTCAGACAAGTTAAATGATTTGTTCAAGGACACAAGTTGAAAGGTGGCAGAGGCAGAGACCTAAATTAGAATTTAGGTCTGGTTCCAGGGCTCTTAAAAGTTGTCAATTCAGGGGCGCCTGGGTGGCTCAGTGGGTTAAAGCCTCTGTGTTCAGCTCAGGTCATGATCCCAGAGTCCTGGGATCGAGCCCTGCATCGGGCTCTCTGCTCAGCGGGAAGCCTGCTTCCTCCTCTCTCTCTGCCTGCCTCTCTGCCTACTTGTGATCTCTGCCTTTCAAATTAAAAAAAAAAA
>RCUC01114366.1:0-18867 GCA_003697995.1 Taxidea taxus jeffersonii | reverse complement strand
TTTTTTTTTTTTCTTTTTCACTAATGGACATCTGTAGGAATGTTCTAGCACCACATATTGAAAAGACAGTATTTCTTCCATTGAGTTGCTTTTCAATCATTGGTAAAAAATAAATTGGTCATATTTGTGTGGAGATGTATTGATTAATTCCTTAAAAAGTGGGACTATAATGAACTGTTAAGTTTTAATAAGACTAAGGGCACAGTAAATTTTTTATTTTTCTATTGCATTGAAATAGTTGATAATAACAGCATATAAAGGGGGCATTTGCATCCTCCAGGTCTGAAAATATTGGGAGTGTTGGAGATGATATGGTGATAAAAGAATCACATTGGATTGGAGATTAATAGTTACATGATTTTGATCAAAGCCACATCCTTCTCTGGACTTCAGTTTTGCTTTCTGTGAACCAAGAGTGCTGTTCTAGATGACCTCTCAGAGCTCTTTATAATCCTGATGCTCAAAAAGTATGTGATGACTACTTATAATTGAGTTTAGAATAAGAGATGAGCAAAGCCACCCAGGCTGTCATTCTAGCTTATATTCTAAAGAAGAAAGGCTGTTTATATCCCCAAGTATAATTACCTAGAGGTTCATGGGGAACAAAAAGCCCTTTATTTCAAAGAACTTTAGAGAGGTTCTGTATACGTATAACTGACCATAATAGTATAAAAGGTGTCATGATATAAAATGCAGAATTTGCATTTTAAGAAGGTCCCAGGCTAAATGCAATGCAGTATCCTGAGACAGAAAAAAGACATTAGGTGAGAAATTGATGAAATCCTAGGAAAATCTGTAGCTTAGTTAATAACATTATCTTGATGTGAATCTCTCAAATTTGACAACATACTATGGTTTGTAAGACATTAATATTAGTGGAAGATGGGTGAGGAGGGTATGAGAATCCTCCATACTGTCATTGCAATTGTGCTTTAAATTGTAATTATTCCAAAATAAAATCTTATTAAAAAATATCTCAGATGGGGGCCGCTTGGGTGGCTCAGTGGGTTAAAGCCTCTGCCTTCAGCTCAGGTCATGATCCTAGGGTGCTGGGATCTAGCCCTGCATGGGGCTCTCCGCTCAGCAAGGAGCCCCCCCCCCCCCGCCCCGCCTGCCTCTCTGCCTACCTGTGATCTCTGTCTGTCAAATAAATAAATAAAATCTTTAAAAAAAGATATCCCACGGGTGCCTGGGTGGCTCGGTTGGTTAGGCAGCTGCCTTTGGTTCGGGTCATGATCCCGGCATCCTGGGATCGAGTCCCACATCGGGCTTCTTGCTCAGCAGGGAGCCTGCTTCTCCCTCTGCCTCTGCCTGCCACTCTGTCTGCCTGTGCTCACTCTCTCTCTCTATCTAACAAATAAATAAATAAATAAATAATCTTAAAAAAAAAAAAAAAAGATATCCCAGATGGTCAGGTAATTTATTTGTACATTAGATTCTGCACAGTACTCTTAGGGTACTCTTTAAAGTACAATTTCTCTGGCCTTACTCCAGATTTCATAAATCAAAATTTCTGAGTTGGAGATTGGATTCTGAACTTTAAAAAAATCTTTCCTGGTGATTGTCTTGCACACTCAAATATGAGAATCTTAATTTAGAGCCTTCTTTAAGGAGTCATCTTATTTTGAACAATGCACTATAACTTGTTTAGGCTTTGGTCCTTCAGTCTGTAGACTGATACAGGGATACTATCAAATTTTCACCAATCTGTAGCTCAATGAGAAGAAAACAAAGAACTAAAAAACTAATAATGAGCTTCTGAAATGGCAGCATGAGTTGCTCTGTGGACTGGCTCCTCAGTGAAATGAAAGTAACTGATGAAACTTATCCTAAAAACCTAACCCTTTAAGTCTGGAAATTGTCCTAAGGGTATATAGCAAATGGAGATTTAAGCACATGGAGATAAAGCAAATGGAAATTTAAGAAAGTCGACTAAACTGGGGTTACCAGAGTCAGAGTTTGTGGCACTTATGCTGTGATGTACTCCCTTTATTCTGCCCCAACTGTTCATCATAACAGATCTTGCATTCCAGATAGTTGGATTCAAAACTTTCAAAACATGGGTTCCCTCTCTCCCAAGCTTCCAGCATAGGCTACAGTATCTCCCCAGGAGCGACAGTCTGCCAGCATTTCTAATCCCTCTCCTCAGCTCTATGTTGTAGAACTCTGTTTGAGGCAAGAGGACTTAGAAGTCTGGAGCTCCCCTCCCCATGTCTTAGGGTGAAAAAAGCATGGCAGACTAAGGATAATGGACTCCAATCACCACTCCAGTTCATAGCACAGAGAGGTTCCACACCAGCAGAGGCAAGCCTGGAAGAACAGAGGCTTTTGTTCCTGTTAAGCACCCTGCTTATGAAAGCAGGGCTACTCTGAGAGAAATGGGCCACTATCCCTTCCCCATGATCTAGTGCAGGCTCTAAGAGAACTATATAGAACTTTTGACAACAAAAAGGTCATTTGTAGACCAGCTTGACTTAACAGAATACCAGAGAAAGAGATAATTAAGAAGAGTCCTTCTGGGCTTGTAACAAGCCTTGAAACGCTCAAATACTATTTCTAGAAGGGGCCCAAGTTTAACTAGAATGTGGAACAATTTATCCCCCAAGGCATTGTTGAAAACAATAGAGTGGACAGCCCCCAATTAGCTGAAGCCCAGAGCCAAGTATTTTACTAACAGAACAGGGAAAGAGGTATTTAAGAGGAGTCCTGCTGAAAGTGTCATCTCAAGGTGATTCTAAGTACGCCCAAGGCTATGCCTCTGAAGAGTGCTAGGAGAGATTGCAAACTGCAGGGGAGATAGACTTCTCTGAAATAGTCCTGCCCAATTACTAAAGAGTTAAAACAAGGAAACAACCATGACAAGCCAGAGCATAGGAATCAGTCTCCAGAGTTGCTGGAATATAGTGTCTATAATGTCCAGTTTTCAACAACAAAATTATGAAGCATGCAAAGAAACAAGGAAGTGTGACCCATCCACTAGAAAAAGGAGGCAAGAGAAATTGCATTTGAGTGGACCAAGATGTCAGACTTAGCAGAGATGTCAAAACAACTATTATAAATATATTTAAAGAACTGAAGAAAATCCTGCTTTTAAAAGGAAAAGGAGGGGCGCCTGGGTGGCTCAGTGGGTCAAAGTCTCTGCCTTAGGCTCAGGTCATGATCAAAGGGTTCTGGGATCGAGCTCTGCATCCCCCTCTCTCTCTGCCTACCTCTCTGCCTGCTTGTGATCTCTGTCTGTCAAATAAATAAATAAAATCTTAAAAAAAAAAAAAAAGGAAAAGGAAAGTATGATGACATTGTTTCATCAAATAAAGAGTATCAGTAAAGGGATAGAAATTGTAAAAAAAAAAAAAAGACCCAAATAGAAATATTGGAGTTGAATTTTAAAATAAGCTAAATGGAGAATTTACTAGAGCAGTTCAACAGATTTGATGTGGCAATAGAAAGAATCAGTAAAGATATATTAATAGAGATTATGTAAGCTAAAGAACAAAGAGAAACAGTAATAAAGAGAAAAAAAAATCTCAACGAAATCCGGGATAATATTAATATAGCAACATATACATAATCAGAGCACCAGAAGGAAGAGTGAGTAGACAAAAAAAAACTACTAAGACCATAGTATTTCTTCCTTGGGAAATTGTTTTTTCTTCTGAGAGTCTCACCTTCCTATTTTTACATTGTTAAAATTTCCCTTTGTTAAAAAAAAAGAATTATAGTTGGTGGCAATTATTTTTATGGCCTTTTATTTGCAAAATAAAATGTTGGTACTCTTATATTGATTTAAAGTGTTGTTTAGTGTAAAAACTTTGTTGTTTCATAAAATCCTAAATTTGGGAAACACTGGTTTAAAAATTAAATCTCTTTTCGGTGGTGCTTGGAACCTGACAGCTTTAAGAAAAATAATAACCATTAAAGTTTTAACATCAGGAGGGTATTACAGATCTTCAAGTGCCTTCCAAAATAGTTATACATGGTAGATTTAAAGAATATATATTGCAATGAATGACACAAGGGGATCACAAGGGTGTGACTTGATTTTGTAACATATGTGTGCGTGTGAGCATGTGCGTGTGGTAGATGTGTGTGTGTGTGTGTGTGTGTGTGTGTGGTGCACATGCGTGCATATGTGTGTGTGCCTCTGTGTGTGGCTGGCCATGGCTACCTCCTGCTGTTCTCCTCTGAGACTATATAGCTATCTCTAATATGTCTGAGTTCACTTGTTCCTTGCTAACCTTCTACCCATGAGATTTTTGCTTTGACATATGGGTCTGGTCTTTATTTGAGTTTCAGAAATCCTCTCCTCCAAGTGTTAAAGGATAACTGAAATTATTCAGTACCCCCTCCCTCCTTCAATTTTCAGTAATGTTTTCATTGGTGGTATGTCTGTTGTTGCATTTGCTTGTGTACACTATTTTGATTTCCAACTTTTCAGTACATTTTCATGTTTCTTCTTCTCAGAGTCTGAAGACCATTTAAATAGTTTCATTGTTCTCTTTTACCCTCTGCACTGGCATTTTATTTCTTGGAGAGAAACTTGAATATACACTAGTTCCAGTTTACCATTTCTTTTTTTTTTTTTTAAGATTTTATTTATTTATTGACAGAGAGACAGATCACAGGTAGGCAGAGAGGCAGGCAGAGAGAGAGAGAGGGAAGCAGGCTCCCTGCTGAGCAGAGAGCCCGATGCAGGACTCGATCCCAGGATCTTGGGATCACGACCCGAGCCGAAGGCAGAGGCCTTAACCCACTGAGCCACCCAGGCGCCCCCAGTTTACCATTTCTATTACATAGGTAAGTCTAAGGCTTTTTTGTGTGTTGTGAACAGTTAGCTCCTCCCTGACTGCCAGGACAGTGCTTAGTAATAATTATTCTTCCTGGACCTTTGTGAAATAACTTGCTTTACCCAATTCAGTGCATGGTGGTTGAGAAACCTCTATAGTCTTTTTTGTTGGAAATGTGGTTTTGGAAGGATGCAATGCCCAGTGGTGGTGCCCAGCACAGGCTCTGAGACACCATTCTGTCTCCGTTGGTGTTTCAAAAGCACAAACTTGTGAAGCCACAAGTTTGAATTTACCCACTTGAGACGAAGGAATAAAACTGTAGTATTTTGGCCCACCATGCTCAACTGTGGCAAAACATCAATGCTAGAAAAATTATTGCTGATCCACTTAGTAATCCAAGGAGAATTGACTGCAGATTTAAAGGATTTAAAGTTGCAAGAAAGTAGGATTATTTGTTGACTCAAAAGCCTTTCCGTAACCTGCTTGAACCCCTGTCAGCAACTAAATTACTGTCTTCTGAGAACAGAACCATAATGATGACCAGATTGCTTAATATCTGCTGCTATTTTAAAGTATTTCCTACTGTATTTCATTTTGTCTTAGTGTTACTAAACTCTTTATCATAATTACTTAAAACTGCTTTAATTTTTAAAGCACTTTAAATTTACATATCTACCGAGCGACTCAGTGCATGAAGCCCTAAAATGTCAAAGTGGTTCTTTTTTGCAGATAACATAGTTAGAAACAGTTGGTTATAGATCTTATTTGTGAGAAAGCTGCTTTGAACAGGGCTCACAAGAGAATGATTAGAGGAAATTTATTAAACAACTAATTGACTAAGAGAATTCCTCTTCCCCCACACTATGTCAGCTCACAGTGGGCTCCAACCTTTGCTGTCTGCATTGGTCATTTTTGACACACAATTGCTTAAATTATTATGCAATTCCTTCAATTATTAATATTGCCTTTCTGTAGCTGAACTGTGACCTTGTTTTATGCTGGCTGTCACAATGCCAAGGTCAGAACTGGCAATGTGATAAGGCTGAAGACAGAAAGATTTGGGGTCATTGTTCTGAGAGGTTACTGCTGGACTCCTAGCAGAGAATGGCTTGATATTATTATGGTCTCATTTGCATAGTTTCCTGTGACCTTTTAGGGTATGTGTTTTTCCATACAATGTTTGGTTACTTTGTCTCTTTGACAGGTTATGGTGTATTGCTTCAGGTTGAGTTTTGTTGGTTTTAAGTGATGATAATCTAACTTAAATGGATTTGATCCTTGAAAAGCCCAGGGGGTAGGTCAGAACTTGAGAGAGATCAATGGGACTGTGTCTCTGTCACACAGCTCATTTTTCCTTTGTACTGGCAACAAGCAAGCTGACTCCAGGCACATGAGCTTGTTACCAACTTACTTTGCTTTATGAGGTTCACGTCCTATTGCTTCAAAATCCTCAATAAAATGACAGCCTCTCTAATAGGTTTTCTTTTTAATATTGATTTATTTATTTTGAGAGGGAGAGTATGCATAAGTCAGGGGAGGGGCAGAGGGAGAGACTCTTCCAGCAGACTCCCTACTGAGTGTGGGGGGCCCCTCCACCCCTGAGATTATGACCTGAGCTGAAACCAAGAGTTTCAACACTCAACGGACAGAGTCACCCAGGTGCCCCTGTACTAATAGTTTTTTTTTTAAGATTTTATTTTATTTATTTTTATTTATTTGATATAGAGAGAGAGATGACAAGTAGGCAGAGAGGCAGGCAGAGAGAGAAGGGGAAGCAGGCTTCCCGCTGAGCAGAGAGCCCGATGTGGGGCTCGATCCCAGGACCCTGAGATCATGACCTGAGCCGAAGGCAGAGGCTTAACCCATTGAGCTACTCAGGCGCCCCTGTCCTAATAGTTTTAATGAAAGTCTCAGGATTGAATCATATGGGAGTTTTATGTAGGTCACATGACCATCATTGAACACATCACTGTAATCAGGGGAAGATTATACACCAAAATTGGCCGAGATGGGGAAATGTGGTTTTCCCAAGTTAGATCATGTCAAGGTTGGAAAATGAGAGAATGAATTTGTACCACCACCACGCCCCCCATACATGGTTTTAATTTGTTCCTACCCTTATGAAGTATTGCCAATTTTATCTGCTTTCTTTTTCAATATGAACATGCATTCTCTTTCCTCTGTCACAAGCTTGTACCTTTTAACATCCCTCGAGTCATCACTACATTCTCCATGCAAGCAGGTGGGAACAGTGAGAGACCAGTGGAAAGAACAAACTTTAAACCCTATTCATGCCAGAACCCAGGGTTTCATCTGACATCTTCCAGAGCTTTGCCAAAGCCTACCTAATTCTGATGGATGATGTTTACTATACCATTGCTTTCCAAGCTTCAGTTCACTTTAGGCTGCCAAGTGATTTTGGAAGACTCCTCAACGAAGTTTTGTAAACATAATAGAGGCTGAGACCTTTTCTTGTGCTACGTAACTCATTTAGTCCAACATTTTCTTCTCTACCATTGACCTGAAGTTCTTCTCTTTAGTAAAACATCATGGCAGTCAAATATCACAGAATACTTTTTTCATATAGAGAGAAGTTCCCAAGTATTTTGTTCTTATATCAAGTGAAATTGAAGCCAATGCCCCACACTGTTGTTTTTGACAAAACAATGGTGAGTTACACCAGTGGTCAGAGTGACTTTTCTAGTGGCAAAGAAAGACCTAGAATGATTCTAGGATATGGGCAGCTCTCAAGGAATGAGAAACAGTACTAGAATGAATTTCCCCATTGCAAAAGATATATTATGTTGTCCATTTTTAGCCAGACTGCAAAATTCAGGAATAGGGTCTTGTTTTAATTCAGAACCTCTCTTTTGGTAACTTTATTAAATGATGTCTAAAAAAAATTCATTATGTCAATGTAATTAAAAGCTCATTTGAAAATGAGTAAATCCCTCGAGAAGTTTTTAAAATGTTTTTAGATTCACGTCAGTGTTTTATTTTAAAGCTGTAGGGTAGTTTTTGTTAGATTTTTACCTTTCATAATTTATTGTTAATTAAAAACAAATGAACCATAACTGCAAATCTACATTGTAGCCAGCATAAACTCCCACGAGGCTTATTGTCCTAACCATTCTGTTATGTTTTTTCCTTTGGGGAGTTTGAGTGTTATGTGGTCAGCACTATCTAAACAATTAATGTAATAGAGTGAAAATGTCCCTTCAGCAGAAGTAACTCCTTCTGAGAGGAGTCTACACTGCCTTTAGATTGAAGAAGAGTTATGTAGACCATTTCTGTCCAAAATGATTGGGCTGAATTTCAGATTTCTCTAATGAAACTTTGCTGAGTAACTGCTACGCTTGCAGCTGTGGGAGTATTCAAAATCATGTGTTGATTCTTGTTACTTGATCAACTACTTTAGAGCTAGATTTCTGAAAGCTAGACCCAACTGTTTGTTCAGAGAAGTTAGTTGTGTAGAAATTTACTCTTGATGGTAGTAGGTGGGCTGTCATTTGGGATGTGAGCATTTTAGTTATTAAGGCCTTTGTTGAAGGAGATCTGTCTGAAAGTATGGATTTTTCCATTAGGTTTGGTAAGTAATGGCATCTTTCAGAATTTAGAAGATCTTTTATGAATTAGGAATAAAGAGTACCTGTATCTTCTTAACTTTTCTGAAATAATCTGAAAACTTCTAAATGTTTTTCATGTCATCTTGCACTGTAAAATACTTTTATTATACCTATCTCTAAGAACTTTGATGTCAAGGAACTCTGATGGCCTAATCTCAAAAGAACACGTCATTGATAAGTGTAAGCCTTTATAAGAAAAGTGTATTTGTTAACCTTGTGAGAGAATGATTTGATTTCATGGTTTTCATTTCTGAGTGAAACAATGGACCATCAACTTTAAAAAGTAATACTCGAGAAATGTTGTATTCAAAGAGTACTGAGGGGTACCTGGATGGCTTAGTCAGTTGACTGTCTGGCTCTTGGTTTCCGCTCAGGTCATGATCTCTTGGGTTGTGGGATGGAGCACTCTGTCAAGTTCAGTGCTCAGCGAGGTGTGTGCTTGAAGATTCTATCCCTGTGCCCCTCCTCTGACTCTCATGAGCTTTCATTCTCAAATAAATAAATCTTAAAAAAAAAAAAAGAAAGGAGTACTGAAGCTCTGAAGTGATATATCCAAATTGCCAGAATGTGTATTATTTATGAGTGGTAAGCTGCATATACTTCTACTAATAAATTATCATTTTCAGAATTAACTTATTAAATTTTCATTTCATTTTCAGAATTAACTTACTGAATTTTCAGAATTAACTTATTTCAGAATTAACTGCTGAAATTATCAGAATTCTCAACTTAGGATTCTTTGGCTTTTTATTTTAAGCAGAAAAAATATTGATATAAAAAAATGCATCAATGAATTTATATGGAATTAAAAAAAATTAATACCTAATTATTCCTAGTTCTTAGGTTCTCCTTTATAACTACATTCAAACTACCCTGTGACTTAATGGCTTAAAAAAATAACCATTTTTACTATTCTCATGATTCTTAAACCTGGACTGGGCTCAGCATGCAATCATTTTCCTGGTAGTGGTGGTGGTCACTCATGTGCCCATATTCAGCTGGTAGGCCAGCCGTGGTGGTGCTAGGCTCAGCTGGGATGCTTGAATTACTGGGCTTCTCTCTCTTCATATGGTGTTTGAGTCACTCTTTCCAGTGGTGGAACCTCTTACATGGTAGCTTAGAGTACCCAAGAGTAAAGGAGTAGAAGTTTCCAGGCTTTTGTAATGCTTGGGCCTGAAATTGGAACTGGGGGGGCACCTGGGTGGCTCAGTGGGTTAGGGCCTCTGCCTTCAGCTCAGGTCATGATCTTGGGGTCCTGGGATTGAGCCCCGTGTCGGGCTCTCTTCTCAGCGGGGAGCCTTCTTCCTCCTCTCTACCTGCCTGCCTCTCTGACTACTTGTGGTCTCTATCAAATAAATAAATAAAATCTTAAAAAAAAAAAAAGAAATTGAAACCAAGTTACTTCTGTAACATTTGTTGGTTAAAGTGAGTATGTAAGGCCACCTCAGGTTCAAAGGAAGAGGATGACAAGAAGGTATGGTGCTGGGAAACTTGGTTTATTGGGGGCCACTGAAGTGACAGCCTCCTACATTAGCATATATTAATTCATTCAAGTGATGTGCATTA
The DNA here is from genome assembly GCA_003697995.1 of Taxidea taxus jeffersonii. Taxonomy (NCBI): domain Eukaryota; kingdom Metazoa; phylum Chordata; class Mammalia; order Carnivora; family Mustelidae; genus Taxidea; species Taxidea taxus. Next base: position 8,891 of record RCUC01114366.1, on the reverse strand, counting down.
TTGCTCTGTGTTAGCATGGGAAGAGAGAGAGGCAAGCAAAGATTTTGACTCATAGGTTTAACTTGAGATGATTTTAAAAAATTCAAGAAGGCATGTTGAATTAGATCTAGGAGTTTGGATCTCAGAGATTAAATTTGTGATTGATTATTGATGACTGAGCCTGTAGACACAAATGAGATGAAGCAGGGAGAGACAACAATATACTCAAAGAGATGGGGACTTGGGACTGGGCCTTGAGAAGCCGAACTTTTTAAAGCTTGAGTAGAGGAGCTCACGACTGAGAATGTAGGAGAATTCAGAAGAGTAAAATGTTACAGACATCAAACAGTTTTAAAGAAGGAGGGATTGAATGGCAATGTTAAATGCTGTAGAAGGGTCAAGTAAGAGGAGGAATGACAAATGCCCATTGTATTTACTGGCAAAGAGAAGTTACCTTTCTTGGTAACCTTTCCAAGACTGAATAGAGATGGTGAGGTATGTCATATTGAAGTAACGGAAGAGTGAGGAAGCAGTGAGGGGAAAAAGCAAGTAAGGAATGTGACTCTTTTTAAAAAAATTTTTTTAAAGATTTATTTATTTACTTTAGAGAGAGAGGTTGCTGGGGGAGGGGCAGAGGGGGAGGAAGATAGAGTCTTAAGCAGACTCCATGCCAAATACAGATCCTGATGTGGTGCTTGATCTCACAACCCTGAAATCATGACCTGAGCCAAAACCAAGAATTAGATGCTTAACCGACTATACCACCCAGACACCCCAAGGTGAAACTCTTAAAAGAGGTCTGGTTATGAGTGAGAGAGAGAGATAGAAGGTGCTTATTGAGGGATCAGAGAGAAGAGATAATGGGGAGAAGAGAGAGTACAGGAGCACAACTGAAAGGATTGATTTTAGGAAGATACACATTTTCTCTTTGGTAATTTCCTTAACTAGTATGCCCCTAATTCAGAAATGGCTACTCTTTCTAAGGTTGTATTTAAATTTTTTGTTTTATGCTCTTATTTCCTAAATAATAGGAATAAGGGTAATAATAATAATAACAATAAGGGTAATAATAATTGTCAAGAACTGTAAAGAATTTGAGTTGTTCCTTACTTATAAGCTAAAATGTTAGCTTGACATAGTTTTAGAAATGCTACCCGAAGACATGAGACTCCTGGGTTGGAGACAAAGGCCATGATGATTCATGACATTGTATAAACAATGTGAGATTTAAGTTGGTGTCATTTACCCTTATCCCTTTCCCCCCAAGTTCTTTGGAGGCAAAATGGAGTAGCCACATTGGATGCTACACAAACATAATAGGTTTTCATCTCAGTCAAGGAACTCTGAGCTTAGGGAACCTGAATCTTTTTTAACAGGCTGCAGCAAACCTGACCAACATTTGTCCTGGAGTGAAGCATGATCAAAATTATTGGGCAGTAGTCAAACCTTCTCTTTGCTCCAGATAAAAACATTGTTTTCCTCTCTCTTTTCTAAGGCTCTTTGCTCTACAAACATCCTTGAAAATATACATCTGACCCAAAGCTTTCAGGGTTTCTGCTAAGAAGATGTGCAGAAATGTGGAAGACTTACAGAGAATTGTCTGCCAACAATATTAGTTGGGTTTTATAGGCAGCACCTGTATGCTAGGCATGACACTTCTTTTTTGTTGTTGTTAAAGATTTTATTTATTCATTTGACACAGAGAGAGAGAGAGCACAAGCAGGGGGAGTGCCTGAGGGAGAAGAAAAAGCAGGGTCCCCAGTAAGCAGGGAGCCTGATATAGGGCTCAGTCCTAGGGTCCTGGGATCATGACCTGAGCTGAAGGCAGATGCTTAACCAACTGAGCCACCCAGCACCCCAGGCATGGCACTTCTTACATTTATTTTCTAGTCCAGTGTTCATACAGCTTTATGAAATACTGTATTAGTCAGTCTACCATAGGGAAATACCACAGACTGGGTGCCTTGAACAACTGCTATTTTCTTCTAGTTCTAGAGACTATAAGTCTATTTTCAAGGTGTTGGCATGGTTACTTGCCACTGAAGCCCCTCTTCCTGATTTTCAGATGGCTTCCTCCTTACTGTGTCCTTCGCATGGCCTTTCCTTGGTCCCCGTGCCCTCCTGGTGTCTCTTCTTCTTATGAGGGCACCAGTTGTATTGGATTAGAGACCTACCATTATTAACTCATTTAACCCTAATTACCCTTTAAAGGTCCTCTTTCCAAATACATTCACATTGAGGATTGAGACTTCAACCTAAGAATTTTAGGGAGACATAATTTAGTCCACAATAGATACTGAATGCTGTGCATTCCATACTGTAACTATTTTTCAGGTGAGAAAACTGAGGCTTAGGGAAGGTAAGGCACTTGAACAAAATCACACAAGTCAAAGAGATAGAATGGGCTTTGAGGGACGCCTGGGTGGCTCAGTTGGTTAAGCGGCTGCCTTCGGCTCAGATCATGATCCCGGCATCCTGGGATCAAGTCCCGTATCAGGCTCCTTGCTCGGCAGGGAGCCTGCTTCTCCCTCTGCCTCTGCCTGCCTCTCTGCCTGTGCTTGCTCCCACTCTCTCTCTCTCTGATAAATAAAAAAATTTAAAAAAATCTTAAAAAAAAAAAAAAAAGAATGGGCTTTGAACTGAACTCCAGTCTGACTCCAGCCCATGAGCCTAACCACTCTCCTACAGAGCTAGAGTGAATACGTTATATTTCAGGGGGAAGAAGTGATTTCTTAGCTTTTGAATCAGGACCACTCATCTTTTTATTTATTTATTTATTTATTTATTTATTTATTTATTTATTTAAGACTTTATTTATTTATTTGACAGAGAGAGAGAGAGATCACAAGTAGGCAGAGAGAGGGGGGAGCAGGCTCCCTGCTGAGCGGAGAGCGATGTGGAGGCTCGATCCCAGGACTCTGAGATCATGACCTGAGCTGAAGGCAGCGGCTTAATCCACTGAGCCACCCAGGCGCCCCCAGAACCACTCATCTTATGAAAGAATATCACAGTATGAGCCACATAGTTCATTAGCCAGACTTGTTCCCTCCCCCACTCCTTCCTTTTTCACTCACCTCCCTCCTTATCATACAATCATCACATGTATTATTTATTGAATGCTACTATGGCCAGGTGCCAAGGATCCATCAATCAACAAAATCAATCCCCTCACCTCATGAAAGGTGTATCTTTGGTATTATGTGAAAGACTTTTACTATTCTTCTTCACCTGTTCCTAGTTTTGATATTTATATTTTCTGCAAAACTAAAATGGAAATGGAACTAACATTTACCAAAGTATCAACTATATATTAACTATATCCACTTATATATTATTATCTCATTTAATAACTGATGGTTCATACATATATATTTTACTACTGAAACTTTGATTGCAAGTTCAAGTGTTTAGGTGTGATGATGTGTTTGTGAAGAATGTACACACGTGGATCTATGTGTATCTATATATTTGTATGTTTTTCCCTTTTTGTGTCAGTGCAAAGACCAACTGGAAATTATTACAACACAGACAGCCATTTTCAGGCTTATAGTCTTGGGTGGTAATGTTGGAATCAATCAGTTTAACACAATTTATACAGGTCCCAGAAGGACAGCTAAGGATTGAGGGGTGTCAGATGGCATTGGTGATAAAGGGAGTTTGGGGGAATATTAAAATAGAACCCCAAACCAGTATAGTATTGAAGTTATGTCTGAGTTTTGGGGAGCTCTTTCAGGCTGATTTCTTCTGGTTCCAGCCTGTTTTTTTCTAGCTGTTGGCATCTGTGTAGGTTTTGTCTATATATGATTTTCCTTGCAGTATAAAAAAGGATTGTTTAAATGCATTTAAAAGAAGAGCTATTCTCAATTGAAAAATCAAGTAACTGTATTTTAAGTATCTCTTCTACATTTATAAAACTGTTTGGAGTCAAGACACAGTGCATCAAGGCTCACATTTTTGTAAAGGTTGATCCCAACTGGTTTTTTTCTTTGAGTGTTCTGGGGTACCATATTTTATTTATTTGAGTAGCCGTGATTTGAAATGCATGATTCACTGTACTTTACTATTATAGTTCTACTCTCTTAAAGTCTGCTACTTTTTTAGTCTGCCAGTGGGGATTAACAAATTAACTTGCTGTCACCAGATGTGACAGGAATACAAAGAACGATTTCTTAGCACAGTCACTTTAAACAACTTTTCATGTCAAGAAAAAGTGAAGTCATAATAGTTAATCTATAGATTGTTATTTTATTATTTTTGAGAGAGAGAGAGAAAGCATGCATGCATGTGTGAGTTGGTGGGGGAAGTGGAGGGGCAGAGGGAGAGGGAGAGAGAGAATCTTAAGCAGGCTCAACACCCAGCATGAAGCCCAGTGCAGGGCTCCATCTCAACCCTGAGACCATGACTTGAGCCAAAATCAAGAGTCAGACATTTAATTGACTGAGCTACCTGGGAATTCCTATAGGTTTGTTATTTCTTATTGTCCAAAAATATTCATCTTGTCTGATTTTTTAAAAAATATTTTTGAGGGTTGCCTGGGTGGCTCATTTGGTTAAGTGTCTGCCTTCGGCTCAGGTCATGATCCTGGGGTCCTGGGATCAAGCACCACATCGGTCTCCCTGCTCAGTGGAGAGCCTGCTTTTCCCTCTCCCTTTGCCTGCTGCTCTGCCTACTTGTGTTTTCTCTCTATCTCTGTGCCAAGTAAATAAATAAAACCTTCAAAGAAATGAAATCTTACCATTTGCGACGACATGGATGGAACTAGAGCGTATTATGCTTAGCAAAATAAGTCAACTGGAGAAAGACAACTACCACATGATCTCCCTGATATGAGGAAGTGGAGATGCAACGGGGGTGGGAGTTAAGGTTGTAGGAAAAGTAAAAATGAAAGAAGATGGGATCGGGAGGGAGACAAACCAAAAGAGACTCTTAATGTCATAAAACAAACTGAGGGGGGTGGGGGGAAGAGGGGTTGGGAGAGGGTGGTGGGGTTACATTATATGTTTAAATAAAGCTTAAATAAAGTTAAAAAAAAACCTTCAAAAAATTTTTTTTGAGGTTTATATTCAAATGATAGATAAAACTGACATTTAGGCTGTTTTACCTTTATATGTTCTATTATATTTTCTGGATTTACTATCATTATCTGTTGTTTTTTTCTAGCTATATTAAGCCTTAATATTCAAATATTGATTCTTTAAAATTCATAGCTGGTGTGCTGCAAGAGACTTCTGGCAAATAGATGTTTAAAATTAAACCTCAGTCAGTATACATGACTTTAGCCAGAGTTCAGTGTAACCAAAAGGAACTTTTGTCAGAAAGTAGTTGCAATAGTCAAATTACATTTTTTTTTGTAGCTATAAAACAAGCATGAAAGCACCAGAAGCACAGTAGTTGACAATCTGAACTGTAAGTTTGATGACATAGGTTAGAGTACCTGTCACTGTGGGGCCTTCTCCAAGTTGCTTGATCGCTCTGTCTCAGTTTATTTATAAAATAGATGTAATAATTGACCTACCTCATAGGGTTTTTATTATATTTAATAAAATAATATGGATAAAGCACCTCGTACAGTGTTAGGTACCAAGATGAAAGGTAGCTTTTAATTACTAGTATTATGAAATAGAGCCCCAGAGAGTGCCCTTGTTGGAATTCAATGAAGTGAGCTGGGTTCTCAGGTTTGCAGGTCCAGTGATTGACTTGTATCATTGCACCTAGATTTAATCAGCTCACGGTCTCTGAGAGAAGGAATTGAGCAAACTTATAAGTGACTAGTGGAAAAGCCTTATTTATAAAAGCGACAGAATAATTATTTTGAGGCAAGTTGTGAGTTTTTGGTTTTTGTTTTGTTTTGTTTTGTTTTTCTGCTGCTGCAGTCCCTTTTACCTATAGTCCTGTTTGCCTCTGATCTAGATTTTGGTCTCCCTGACTCAAAAGAAAAGCTTCAGTAGACCGAGGAAGGAAAAAAAAAAAAAACATACATAAAGCCTTTAGTTTTGAATTCTAAAGCCCTGGCCTAAATTCTAGGTGGGCAAGAAAGTTTATTCAGTCCAAGCCTATTTATCCTGGTTGCTGGGTAAAGATGAGGATCCTCCTGATTTAGGTAGAACAAAAGAGCTGAGGACGATGGCATTGGAGTAAATGTGGGTATTGGTCTTTGAAAGAAAGCTTCCTGTCCTGCAGTGTACTCCAAAGCTGAGCCCCCAGGAGGGGATGATAAAAGCTACCAGTGATTTGGGGCCCCAAGAACAGTGAGCACCTGTGTCTTACTTTCCAGGTGGGAATTACATCACATCCTGGGATGGTTTGACACTATTTGAATAGGGATGATGTTGTATAGCATGGCATAAAGGGATAATGAGGGCCAAGAGAATTTGAGTTAACCTTACTGAGTTTCTTATGACATCCACAATGAAGTTTGGAAGAGTTGCTGTTTCCCTTTCCAAGCCAATTTAAACATGGCCACAAAGTCTGCTTCCTCCCATGGAGAAGTAGATGTTAATTCTCTTCCCTTTGAATGAGGGTTGGTTTAGTGGCTTAGCCACCCCCTAGAATGCAAGAGAAGTGAGCTTCTGTGACTTCCAAGCTAGCTAACAAGTTGAGCAGCTTTTACTTGGCTCTCTTAGAATGCCCCTTCTGGGGAAAACCAGCTGTCATGGAAGAAGTCTGTCCACCCTGCTGGAGAGCCCATCTAGGACGGCCTGGATGGGGAGCAGAGGCCTGCTAAGCTCAGCCAACCACCCATCCCCACCAGAACAGCAGGACTTCCTGCTTCCATCTTGGACTTCCAAACCAGTCTAGCCATCAGCCAGATACAACCATTTGTTCCCAGGGGAGACAGAAGAAACACCCAGCCCTGTCCTTGAAGATCAGACCTATCAGTTATGAACTAAAATAAAATTATTATTGTAAATTTTGGGTGGTTTTCTCTGCCACAATAGATAACCAATACACAGCTCTTCAGGTGCCCTCAGAATTGTGCAGAAATTGGTAGAGTTGTCTACCTTTGATCCAAATAAGTCTTTTGGTCAGAAGGGAATTCACAGGCTAATTTGTGTGGAGGTAATTATACAATCCTTCCCTTCAAAAGACCTCATGGAGAAGGAACATTTATTCCTAAGTACTGATAGGAAAACACCACATATTTGCTCATTAGTAGTGGGCATTAGTGTGGACAAATTTTGACCGAGAGGACACTTTGATATTGCTGTGATTGTGTTTTTGGAGTTCTACCACATGGTAGCTCTTCCAGCCATCCATTCTCTAAGCAAAGATGAGCGGAGGTGAAGGGGTGGCTTGATTTCAATGGGAAAATCTTCCTATGGCAGAGGAATCCATGTGTTACCGAAAAAGACCTTGAAGTGACTAAATTGTTTATTGGCCACCAGAAAAATAGGGCTTAAGATAGGAATTAAGTATAGTAATAGAACAATGAAAAGTTGTTTTTGTTTTTGTTTTGTAGTACAACTAAGTTTCCTGGTTGTGAAACCATTATCTTCCATCTTAATTAAATGGCTCTCTTAGAATGCCCCTTGGTAACCCAATTAGAACGTCCTCATTATCTGATTAGCTCATCTCTTCCTGGGTCCATTTATTGTTTTTAGTGGTAACTATTTCTTGTGTTGGGATTGAACGCTCAGGTCTGCTCCAGTGCATACCCTTATGGGAAGCTAAATTAGTCATGAGGCTCTTTGGTTATCATTGGGTCTGAAAAAGGTAAAAAGAGAAGTTCTGTCATCTAGGCCATGATAAATGGACCTGCTGATTGACCTCTGCCCCACAGTAGAGAACACCACTTCAGTGATTAGAATTCTTGTGTTGTGCCTTGTTCCTCATTCACTATTGTTCTCTCTTCTACATACTAAATAAATTATAGGAAATTCTGGCTCCCTGGTTAGCTTTTATCTCTTTCTAATGTGACCATTCCACCAATAATGGCAAGTTGAATCTGTAGATATGTTTACACTGTTAATTAGGTTATGCTCAAGGCCTGCATGTTTTTGGCCTTATTAACATAAGATCTTCTAAGGCTATCTCCTCAGACATTAGATTTAATTGACTTTGTGTTGATTTTGCTAATTTAACTCATATCTCACTGTTCCTCCATGTTCTGATATCTAAGAGGTTTACTCTATTCCCATCCTGAACTGTAAGACTTTCAATGCAGTGCCAAGTACACTGAGCAAGAAGAATCCTAATAAATAAGGTGAAGTATGACGTATTTTCTTCTAGGAAATGAAAGAAAGAAACTTGTAACATCTCATTATAAATTGCTACCACCATAATTAAACTATAGATTATAATGTGCATTTTATAATTCTTATGTTTGAAAGAGCTCAGGGTTACTTCTATTCATAAGTTTTGAAGGGAAAACTCTGTTCATCTGTTGATTAACTTTTTAATAAAGCTTTTATTAATCCCCGATTAGTATCAAACTCCATGATAGGTGTTTTTTACAGTCTTGTGAAAGGAGTGTAAATAATACATAAAATATAGGCACACAATAAGCACATGAAATGCTCAATATCATTAGTCACCACTGAAATCTAAGTTAAAATCCCAATAAAGGGGCACCTGGGTGGCTCAGTGGGTTAAAGCCTCTGCCTTTGGCTCAGGTCATGATCTTAGGGTCCTAGGATCCAGCCTGACGTCGGGCTCTCTGCTCAGCGGGGAGCCTGCTTCCTGCCTGCCTTTTTGCCTACTTGTGATCTCTCTGTCAAATAAATAAATAAAATATTTATTTAAAAAAATAAATAAAAAAATAAAATCCCAATAAAATATGGCTACACATCTACTAGAATGCCAAAGTGAAAAAGGCTGATGATAATAAGTGTTGGTGAAAATGAAAAATTTGTAGCTACTGAAGTGTAAAATGGGACAACTACCTTGGGAAATTTTTAGTATCCCTTAAAACA
>ML098494.1:0-17072 GCA_003697995.1 Taxidea taxus jeffersonii | reverse complement strand
CAGCAACCCACACCAGCCCTTGCAGGTGGGATGGGATCTCAGCGGAGGCTGCCAGACCCACCCTGCCTCATCCCCTTGCCTTCTGCAAGGGGAGGGGCCTTGGGCTGCCGCCCGCCCCGTCTCCTGAAGGAATGTGCGTTTGCCCACTGGTTTGGGAGCGTGGGTGGTGGGATGGGCTGATGACAGACTGTGTCTGGATGGACAGCTGCAGCCCCCAGGTTCCCAGCACTCCGCAGAGGCCGCCTCCTGACCTCAGCCACTTGCTTCCTCTCTCCCAGACTCTATAAAAGATGGTGACAAGACCCATTTCCTCCCTACCTCACAGGAAGGCACAGGTTACAAGGGCACTTTGTATCAGAGGTGCCTCGGTGTGGCTTGTACTTTCGGAGACAATACTTGGTTTACAATGACGAAGGTGGGCTTCCGCCAGCAAAAGAAATCTCACTGCTGCATTTGGCGGGCTCCTCATAGGCCGGTCCAGAAAGCCCAGTGTTCACCCTGAAGGTGGCCGCTGTGCCCAGCATGGGATGGAACTGACAACACCATCAGAATCAGGAACCAGAATCTGTTCCCAAAGAACAAACCCCCTATCCCTCTGGCACAAAAGCAAGAGCATGAGCTGGCTGTCATCGCCATCACCCTGTCCCCAGTGCAAATAGCACGCTGGACTGAGGCTAAACAATCCAGGATCCAAGCGGCGGCTGGCCTGAGTGAATCTTCTGTCCCTCACCATCCCCTCCCCCGCCACACCCCCGGGTCAGTGCCTACTGCGTCGGGCTGTTGTGGCCAGTCCAGCTTGGGCTCCCTTCTGTAAATTCCTGTGGAATCAGAGCTATAGATCACAAAAGAGGACCCGGAAACCTTGGCTCTCCACAGGGGAGCCAGGAAGTCAGGACCATCCCGCAGGAGGGTAGGTTGGGGAGCTACCTGGGGCATCCCTGGAGGAACACGTGATACTGAGGAAGGAGATCCAAAAGCCAGAAATCCCCCAAATCGGGCAGCCCCAGCTCCAGGCTCTGAAGTTCAAGGGTTTCTTCGTGGGTGCTGGTCTGTCTCCCCGTCCTTGGGCAGCCTTCCCCCCACCCTCAGCTCATTCCGGTGTTCCATCCGAGAGGCAGAGGTGGAAGGAAGGCTGTAGGGGGAGACAGCAGGACCCAGCCAGGTCCTCAGGACTCTCCCCAGCCTTCGTCGCCGTGGCAACGCTGCTATTTTTATCCCGTTGTTCATGATGCTCAAAGCTCTGACTTTCTCTGTTCCAAAGAGGCCAGGCAGGCTTCTGCCCTCATCCTTCAATGCAGTACCTTCTCCCAGAGGCCTGAGAAGGAGAAAGAGTAATGGAGGGAAGGCGGAACCCACTGGGTCTTGCCTCAACTAGAGGAACTGCCTGGCGGTGGTTCTCCTCTGCACTTTTGAGCCTTTGGTTTTCGAGCTGGCTTAGGCGATTTTCAAGGAGATCTAAACTCCCCCATGGTCTCCCTGAGAGGCCGCTCCAGAGAAAAAAGGAAGAGCGGCGACTCTGGATGTTTTTTCCACAGGGCTATGACACTGGTGGTTGTTGGTCGGGCAAAGTGAGGGGGTTAGCTGCTGCTCCTCTTGGGAGAGTCAGACCTCGTTCCGCAGAATGTCCTATTGGTACAAGCCAAGCCCTGGCCCCTTGAAAGGGGACAGAGAGCGAAGTTTGATTAATTAGCAATCAGATACATTTAACATCCCTGGGAACTCTAAACCAGTATCTCCCTTTCCTCTGCCCCCCCACCCACGAACCAGAGCAATTGGGTTTCGTGTCTTCATCCACGCTTTATGCACAAAGCAAGTAGCATATATCCTCAGGCTGAGTTCCTCTCCTCCCCCATACAGCCATGTTTCTTCTCCCGGGGCTTGAGGTCTTAAATTTTGACAATACCCTTAAAGTCAGAGTTTAATGAAAGGATTTCTTTTTTAAAAATATTTTATTTATTTATTGAATACAGAGAGAGAGAGAGAGATCACAAGTAGGCAGAGCACCAGGCAGAGAGAGGGGGGGGGGAGCAGGCTCCCCACTGAGCAGAGAGCCTCATGCGGGGCTCCATCCTAGGACCCTGAGATCATGACCTGAGCCGAAGGCAGAGGCTTAACCCACTGAACCACCCAGCCGCCCCCAATGAAAGGATTTCTTAGGGCTGATCCTACTCTGTCCCTTTCCCCTGGCCCAGCCTCTGGTCCTCTCCCTATGTCCCCACCTCCCCCACAGTAGTACACTGAAAGTCCAAGGTGCTAACTTTCCCCACCTATATGCTCTGATGGTCAGTGAGATTTGGACCCAGCAGCTGGGGCAGCTGGGCTGGGGGGAGCCTCTCAGGCACATCCTCAAGACCATGACCCTGGAGACAGGTCCAGGTCTTAACCCAGCAAAGTGGCATTCATACTGTGTTGGGCTCTTACAGTGAGGTTCTGCCTCAGCTGAACTGACTTGGGGATGGCTCAGTTGTCTAGGATGGCTGGGATGCATGTATTAAGCCTCTAATTGGTTTCATTTTGGCTCAAGTTGCACGGTTTCCCGAATCCATGCACCTGGAGTAAGCACTTTTCTGGTTGCCTCTGAAAAGCATGCCGGCAAATGCTTCTCTGTTAATTGCTGTAATAAACAGACTTTATTATATCCCTTTGCAGTAAATGAATTATGTTGTCAGGGTAGATGGGGTATCCGTGTTTATTTCGCACTGTGATACACTCCGGCGGCAGAAGCTCAAGGTTTATTTCCACCAGCTCTGCTGGGGAGAGAGAGGGGCATGGAGACCAGGAGGAAGTCAGGAGCATGGACATAATGCGAGGTGATAGGGCTTAGAAGGTGGCTTTGGGAGATGAACTGAGCCCCTAAAGCCGTGAGCTTCGCTTGTGCTACCTATAATATATTGAGGGAAGGCAGGCCTCCTACCTCCTTGGAGTCCCAGAGAAATAGTGGGATCAAGCTGGCTGGATGAGGTGAGCTGGGAAGCAGGGAAGGTTGTTTAAGATTATAGTACAATCGCATAAGCTGAAAAGTGCTTTTATTTTTTACAGAAAGAATAAAGGCCTTTAAGTCGGGCTTCTCAGGACTGTTGACAGAACAAATGGGAATTTCCAAGCTTACAAGGAGAGCAAGATGCTACAAGATGGCATAATATTAAGGATAAGAATTATTATGTGGTATGTTAATTGCATATCAATAAAAGTATTTTCGAAAGAATTCTTTGGGATGCCTGCCGGCTCAGTCAGTAGGACATGGGACTCTTGATCTCGGTGTCGTGAATTCGAGCCTCACATTGGGTGTAGAAATTATTTAAACATAAAATCTTTATTTTATTTTATTTATTTATTTGACAGAGATCACAAGTAGGCAGAGAGGCAGGCAGAGAGAGAGAGGAGAAAGCGGGCTCTCTGTGGAGCAGAGAGCCCGATGTGGCGCTTGATCCTAGGACCCTGAGATCATGACCTGAGCCAAAGGCAGAGGCTTTAACCCACTGAGCCACCCAGGTGCCCCTTAAACATAAAATCTTTAAAAAAAAAAAAAAGAATTATTATACCATGACCCCACTTTGATCAGAGGGACAGAGATTCCAAATTACCCCTGAAGCAGGGGGACCTGAGAGGAGCTTGGGAGGCTTGGGGTTCTAACCCCAAAGCCAGCATCCTGTAGGCATGGAGTGTTTTGGGACAGGACAAGTCTAATCTAAGGCTTAGAATAGTGGATTCCCTGCTTCTCCTGCTCCAGCCACCATGCTGCCTAGCACAGAAGCACTCAGTAAGTGTTTGCTTTTTTCTTAAAGATTTCTGTATCCTTTTGTTTAGAGAGAGGGAACATGAGCAGGGGTAGGGGCAGAGGGAGAGAGAATCCCAGGCAGACTCTCCGCTGAGCGGGGAGTCCCACACTGGCCAGTCCCAAGACCTGGAGATCATGACCTGAGCTGAAATCAAGAGTCAGGTGCTTATCTGGCTGAGCCACCCAGCTGCCCCTCAGTGAGTGTCTTTAAATGGTATGCGGCAGGTCAGTGTCTCACAACTTTCAGTCTTCGGGAGTCAGCCAGGGACGCTGCCTTTAGCCCTTCGGCTGCCCTCCCCTGTGTGGGGAAGGTGTGCACTGTACTGCTGTCAGCTCAAGCCCTTCAATCAAGATCGAGTTCTGACTCTGTGCAAAGTTCTGTGGGAGGAGCTGCAGGAAAAACAGGGAAATCAGACATTGCTCTTCCCCTTGAGGAACTCACAATTTAAAAAAAAAAAAAAGGCAACATGCCAGGGCTTGAAGGATGCAAGATGCCTTAGGTAGCATATATAGCAAAGTCTTTTAAAGCCGCAGAGGTCTAAGAGAGCAGAACTGCTTGAAAAATGGGGAGGAATCAGGGAAGGCTTCACAGAGGAGGTGAATTTCAGCTGAGCCTTGAAGGATGAAGAGGATAGAACATTCAAAGCACAGATCCTGGGACCCTCTCTCCTCCTCACCAATCTACAGACCTCTGCCCGTGGTACAGATATCTGCCCATGGCCAAATGCCCAGCCAGAGCCAGCCAGAACCTTGCAAGCAGGTGCTGTACATAGTCTCTTCTGTTGCAGGTGGGCCCTAGTGTTTCCAAATTCCTCTCCTCCTCCAAAGAGTCTGACATCTCAAATTTCATTAGTGCTTCCTCTTTTTTGTTCTAGGCTTTGGTCCCCTCGGGTTTGTAATCCAGGAGGGAGGCAAACAGGGGCCGGTTGTCAGGCATTTGCCCTGCTGAAGCGGGTTTCATTAGGATGAGGGGGAAGCCTGGTAGCATCAACGGGCATCTGGCTGGGAATGACGTGGTGGGGAAAAGGCGACAAAGAAAAGTGTAGCTGGGAGGTGCGACAGGGAACTACCACTACCTCCTTGCTCTGCCCAGCCGGGCTACGCACGCCTGTGCCTGCTTCTGCTCCTCCATTCTCCAGACCTCCTCCCTCCTCTTCCCTCCCCCTTCTTTTTCTCACCAACTACCTTTTCCTCTACCTTCCTTCCAAAGAGACAGTCAAAAACCCTCAAATACATCGTATGATGTTCCATCAAGTCCCAGCGCACCGCCTGCGTCCATAAGTTGAGAACAGAGGCGGGAGCCGGCAGTCCCAAAGCCTCCCCACCCCCGTTTTTGTCCGGGCTCTCTCCAGCTAAGATGCTTGGTGGTGGTCAGACAGCCAGTGTTTTTGTCTGTCTGGACCTCGGCCTCCCTACTTGTAGGACGGGTGAATCTCTGCCTCCAACTCTTCCTCTGAACTGGCTATGGAGGAAAGAGTACAGCCCTGCGTTCTGATCTCAGTTCTCTTCGTTAGCTGTGGCAGTCCGGAGAACTCACTTACTCTCCCCAGATCTCTGTTTTGCATATGTAAAATGCAGGTAATAATGCCCAGCGGCCCCGCCCCCCATCTTATCAAATAAGATAGCATATGCTTAAATGCTTCCTTAGCTCGGGGGCTAAAGACGAGTTAACCCCACAGGGTCATTTGAAAGAAGAGTTACCCAAGGCGAAAGATTTTGCATATCTCTCGTCTCGCACTGCCTCTAGCACAGTGTTGGGTATGGGACAGAGAGTCAGTAAACACAGGTCAAACTGAACTGAAGACGCTTACGGGTAGGTCAGGAGTTACTAAGTAAGCTCAAAGGTATCCCAGACGACTGCGCCTTTCTCCCGTATTAGATAAAAAATGGTGCATAGACACGCTGGCCCCTAAGTGCTGCGCCCTGTGGCGTGGGGAAAGCGAGCTGAGAATCTTCTAACTTCGCATTCTCCCCTCCCCCCGCCCCCCCGCCGGGAGCCGAACCTTCCCGGACCGTCCCTTCCCCCAGCTCCATGCTGGGGCGCGTCCTGCAGGCGGCGCTCTCCCATCATCTCAGCCTCGGCAGAGTAGGGGCTGGGGTAGGGAGCGAGGGGGAGAGGGGAAGTGTGGAGGAAAAACAGCCCCACGCGTAGCTCACATATTTACATCTGAACTGTCAAAATAGTTATTTTTAAGTCGAGTTCCGTCTGCTGCGGGTTGGGAAGCTGGCGGGGCGGGGGCGGGGGCGCCCGGCGGCAGCGCGAGGGTTCGGGGGGTGGGGCCGAGAGCGCCTGCGCGTCCACAGCTGTTGGGGGGGGTCCGTGGGGGGTACCGTGGGGGCTCCGGGGCTCCCGGCCGCGGGGGTGTCCTGGCCGCGGGGAGCCTGCGCCCCGGGCCTTGGCCAGTTTGCTCATGGCCGTGGCCGGCTCTGCGGTTCCTGGTGGTCCCCGGCTCGAGCGGAACGTGCGGCCCATCCTGGCCGAGATGGAGCTCTGTCCACTCCTCACTGTCCGCTGGAAAGCATCTGCCGCGACTGTGGTTCTCCACGCGCCCCGTCCCTGATCGCCCTCAGTCTGCAAGTTCTCCTTAGCCTGGCTCCGTAGCTCTTAGCTACACCGTGGGCCCAGTCCAGATCCACGTCCCATTTGGAGGACCGGCCTCCCACCCACACACCCGGCCATCGGTGCTCTCAGCCCTTCCCAGGAGGGAAGGAACTGAAGGATTCAGCGTCGGTGCGAGGGGGAGGGTGGGTGTGGCCTGAAGATAACGACCCTTGGGTGTGCGGGCAGCAGCGAGAATGACTTAGCCCTAAATGTCCGCGGAGTGGCAAGCATTCATTTTTCTCTGCAAAGTGAGGGGCCAGTGGGTTCGACACTCATGACGCTTTTTTCTGGCGCTTGCTGTCTCAGGGGCAGTGGGATTTGAGACAGACGCTGGCTGGCCCGGCTGCCATCAATATGTGTCCCAGCCCTGTCCAATGTCTGCTCTGTAATGAGTCGTGTTTCGGAATGTCACCTCTGTTAATGGGGAAATGGCACCTGTGCACAGCCGGAACCACCTCTCTGTCTTCATTAGGAAGTCCGCAGCCTGGCTGCCAGGGGCCCTAGCTGGGTGACAGATGATGGGGATGAGGCGCGAGAGCAGCAGCCTCCTGCTGTCCAGGATTCATTCCCAGACAATGACTCTGAGTGCCCGTCCCTGCCCTCCCCCTCAAAATAGACAGCTGGGGGGAAAATGCCCTTCTAGGGCAAAATGCAAGGACTGATGAAGATCCGGGGAAGGAGAGTTGGAGGTGTCATTTTCAGAAACAGACACCTGCCTAGCTAGCTACCGTGGTCTTCTGTCTAGACTGCATTTTGGGGCATTTTCTTCCTCCCTACCCCAGCTGTCTTCACAGGCCACCTTTTATGTCCCCCCTAATTTGTACACCATGCAAAAGCCACAGGATTGAAATTCTAATGCTAGGCTTCCCTCTAGCCAGACCTGCATATTGCTTCCCAGCCAAATCCCACTCCTTTTGAATTTAGGCCATCATGACTACCGGGACAGAGGACATTGAGATAAGCCAAGCCCAAAAATATGGCATGAGACACAGACATGGCTTCAGAGGACCCCTGCTATGATGATAAAAACATCACCATGGAGACCATATTCCTCTGATTCAGCTTAATGCTCCCACCCTCCCCGAAAGACTGCGGCATCTCCTTCATCTCTTCCACAGCCCAAGCAAATTAAGCTGGACCAGAAGCATCCTTCCATACTCTCTCTGTGATTGGAAGTGGAGTGGGTTAGTACCAGCTTTGGAGGGTTCAGGTGATGGTGGTGGTGGTTGGAATTTCCTCAGGCAACTGTATGATCCAGGAGCTGCGTAGGTCATTGGTTTCTTGACAAGAGCTGGGGGTAGAAGTGGTTTCATTTTGCCAGGTCCTCATTTTGGAAGGGCCTGGGAATGGGGGCCCTTGGGGCTCTGAGCTCTGCCCACTATCCCTCTTGTCTCAGTAAAGGGCACCTTTGTCCACCTAGATGTTCAAGCCAGAAATCTTCCTTCCATTCAAGCCGGAGAGCCATTCTTGACACCCCACTCTCCCCCCGATATTTGATCCATCTGCAAATCCTGTTGGCTCTCCCTCCTACATCTCCCCCACATCCATTTACCTGTTCCTCCGCCGCCTCCACTTCCGTCCAAGCCATCCCTCTTCCTGCCTTGCTTCTCTGGTCTCTCTCCCATGCTCTTGCCAATGCCGTTGAGGCCCCCTGGGCTTCTTGTTCTGGGCACTCAAGCTAGACCCTCCCTGACCACCCGATCCGAATGAGCCCCCTGTCCCCCGAGTCCTTCTCTGTCACATCAGACTGTCTCGCTGTCACACTCTGAAATGTTTTTGTTTACTTCATTAGCTCCTTTTTCTGCTTTCCCCTCTTAGGACACGAGATCTAGGAGGACAGGAGCCCCATTATTTTGCCCTTAAATTCACGGAACTAAGAACAGTGTCAGGCTCGTGGTAGAACTCAGGCATTATTTGTTGAATGGATGAATGAATGAATGGCTTGGTGTAACCTAATGATACCCTCTGTCCAGTCGTGCACCACTCCTACCATTGTCTCTGAAGCATCTAGAGGCATCCCTCTCAGACACAAATGTCATCAGGTCACTCCTTTGCTCATAGCCCTTTGCTGACAGAGAAAATGTTCACAACTGTTGAAGCAGAGTGCAGGGTATGTGTGAGTTTCATTAAACTTTCACTTTACTTGCTTATAATTTCCTTCTGCTTGAAACCTTTTTTCATTTGACAGAAAGAGAGAGCACAAGCAGGGGGAGCTGCAGAGGGAGAGGGAGGGGGAGAAGCAGGCTTCCCGCAGAGCAGGGAGCTCAGTGCCGGCCTCATCATGACCTGAGCCAAAGGCAGGTGCTTAACCAATTGAGCCACTCAGGGCCCCTGCTTGAAACTGTTTAAAGCTAATTGGGTTTAAAAACTTATGGAGGTGCGCCTGGCTGGCTCAGTCAGTGGAACACGCAACTCCTGATTTCGGGGTTGTGAGTTTGAGTCCCATGTTGGGTGTAGAGATTACTTGAAAATTAAAAAAAAATCTTAAAAATATTATGGAAATGAAAAATGTCCCCCACTGTCCTCAGGATAAAGCCGAGAGCTCCTTGTTCTTCCCAGCACTGCCCCCCAACCCCACCACCACCACGGGTGTTCGTTCGGCCTTGCCCCTTAGCTGTAACCCCATTGCTCTGCACACTCAGAGAATTCCCCAGGAAACACCCACACTCCTTATTACCAGGAACAGACAGAATTCTCTGGAACAGTTTTGTTTTTATTTTATGAGTATGGAATGGACTAGATTTTTGTATGGTTTCTGGAAAGCTAGGTCAAATTGGAAATCCTCCGGGCAAGTACAGTAACCGTGTATATGGGCCATTAGGGTTTCCTTCTCACTCAGCTCATTCTTGGCTGTTTCATGTTCCTACTCGTTCTTCCTTCTTTTGCTTCCACCTTGATTACCTTTCCGTGGCTGTCCTAAACTCTTGCAGAGTCTCCTTGAAGCCATGAGAATTGACCTCTCCTGAGTTTTCAGGACAGGACTGGATCTCCCATTGCGCCCTCTCCCTCTGGTTTGTCTATTCTTCTCTCAAATGTCACGGCTTCTTAGCAAGTGTTCTGACTGTCCCTCGTGCTGAGCGAACACCCTGCCTTGACTGCACTGGAGGCCCAGCCCCCCACCCCCCAGGGCGGTCCCTCTTTCTCAATGTTCCTTGGAGTAACAGCTTTATAGTTCTTTATGGAGGGACACACTGCTTTGGGTTTCCCTGGCTTCAGGAGGAAAGGTGGGGTTGAGGTCGAGAGACACCGCTGTCACACCTGTGTCACCTTCCCACGGACACCCCTCGGATATGTCCCTAATGCCGCAGCATAGAAATGAGGCTTTCCTAACAACTCACACCTTTGAGCACTTCTCTGCGGGCACTTACTGGCAATCATTTTAAGGGCACCTGGGTGGCTCAGTGGGTTAACTGTCTGCCTTTGGTTCTGGTCATGATCCCAGGGTCCTGGGATCAAGCGCCACGTCTGGGCTCTCTGGTTAGTGGGCAGCCTGCTTTTCCCTCTACCTGCCTCTCTGCCCACTTGTGCTCTCTCATATTCTGTCAAATAAGTTAATAACATATATATGTATGTATTTTTAAAGTATCTTTAAAAAAAAGATTTTATTTATTTGACAGAGAGATCACAAGCAAGCAAAGAGGCAGGCAGAGAGAGGGGGGAAGCAGGCTCCCCGCTGAGCAGAGAAGCCGATGGGAGGCTCCATCCCAGGACCCTGAGATCATGATCTGAGCCAAAGGCAGAGGCTTAACCCACTGAGCCACACAGGCGCCCTGATAATATATATTTTTTAAGTGTTTTAAGCACTGAAGATGCATTAATTCGGTCGTCAGTAATTCCAGGAAGAATGTACTATTATGTTTCCGTTGTAGAGATGTGAAAGCCAGGGCCTGGGGACACAGAGCTTATAGGAAATGGCAGGTCCATGATACAAACAGAGGCAGTCTGACCTGAGAGTTTGTGCTCCTGACCACTCCACATTTGCCTCTCAAGGCTCTGGCAGGCCAAAGCTTCTTTGCATTCCCTCCATGACTGTTCATGACCATTTTAAGGGGAGACTAGGGTCAGAACCCCATGGCGTCTCCCCAGTGGTATCTCTTCCTCCAAAATGCATCTTGTCCTGCACTGTCAGGGTGGTCTTCCTGATAGCCTTGCTCTCATCACCGGGCATCCTCTGTCAGTGGCCTCAAGGGGCAACCCATCACTGCCATCAGAGCGCCTCAGAAGGGGAGGATCCTGGAGGCATAATGGTCATGGCGGCCTATACCTTAATAAGAAATCCAAGGACTCTCTGGTTCAACTGTATCCACCTGTTTTTTTAAGCAAATCCTTTGCTGAAGCCAGCCTACTCCATTCCTTTGTTCATGATGTGTCATTGCCTAGAATGCTCACCCTCCTGCTTCCTGCCTATCCAGACCTTGCCCGTGCTTTAGCTCACACTCTGAATTCCATTTCCTCTGGGAAGCTTTCCCTGAACACTTACCATTCCAACCAGTGCTGATTTTTTTTTTCTGCTTCTGAACTTCTGTGGCACCCATGGGTACCACTGTGTTGGTATTCAATTATGAAATTTGATTTACCTGTTCCTTGTGTGGTTTTGGTTTCTCCATTTAGAACATAATCCCTTTGAGGACAAAAAGCACATTTTAGATATGTCACCCATGGATTATCCAAAACTTCTTGCAGGTTTATGCACAATCTCCATATGCAGGGCTTACAGAACACTAGGAGGGAAGCCCTCAGGATCATAATTTGTTAGTATCTAAGGGTTGGTTTGTCTTCATAACACGACTAGATGTCATTTTGGTTTTAAGAAGCAGTTCAGAGGGACGCCTGGGTGGCTCAGTTGGTTAAGCGGCTGCCTTCCGCTCAGGTCATGATCCCAGCGTCCTGGGATCGAGTCCCACATCGGGCTCCTTGCTCGGCAGGGAGCCTGCTTCTCCCTCTGCCTGCCTCTCTGTCTGCCTGTGCTCGCTCTCTCGAACTAATAAATTTAAAAAAAAAAAAAAAGAAGAAGAAGCAGTTCAGAAAACGGTCTAGATGAGTGGCTTCCTAACTGTGTATAGCAGTGAAATTCTTCCTTTAAATACAGGCCTCAGGGGCGCCGGGGTGGCTCTGTCGGTTAAGCATCCTACTCTTGATTTCAGCTCAGGTCATGATCCCAGGGTCATGAGATCAAGCCCCAAGTCAGGCTCGGCTCTGGGGCTTGAAGATTCTCTCTCTCCCTCCCCGCTCTGCCACTTGCCCCACCCCACCCCCACTTGCGCATGCGTGCATGTTCCCCTCCCTCAATCAATCAAATAGAGGCAGTCTTCTTAAGAGCTCAATATGAAAACCAGACAGGGGTAGAGTTCCTCTGGCTGCCCTTGAGTGGGGCGGCTCTGTGCCCACACCCCTTCATGGCAGCTCGGAGGAAATCTTGGGGTCAAAGTATTATAGCTTAAAAATCGTGGGGGGGGGGGGTGGGGATTACATCTTACTTCACATAAGAGGAATTTACAAATTGGAGTTACTGAAAGAGGAAACTATATGTGCTCATTTTATTAAAAGCATATTTGTGGTGTGTTTGTAAAACAGCAATTAAGCGGCTTTCTCCCCTTTGTTTCACACACATTTGTTTTTGTTTTTTCTCCATTAACCTTGTTCATGCCTTATTCTCTTGAGAAGACGCTTCTGCCAGAGGCCTGACTGCATTTGATTAAACGATCTGTTTACTCCTCCGCTGTCCCTGTCAAATAGGCAGCTAGCTCCCTGACAGCAGATATCCTATGGGGTTCGCCTGGAGGCTCAGCCGGTGCGCGGGTACCCGGCGCATAGTAGGTGCTCAGCGACTGAACCCCCAGGGGATCTGAGTCTCTGGTTGTACGGCAGCCTCTTGGCGAGCTAGACCCGGCTCAGCCCCCCGTGGATGATTTGCCCCAAATTTTAACGTGAAGTGGCTTTCTCCTGCCACTCAGCCTGAATCTGAGCAGCTACCCTGCCCTCTCCTTCCCTGCTCTCCCCCTCCCCTGCAGAGCTGTTACAGGCTCAGAGAATATTAGTTAATTTTAATATTAGCCCAAGAAAGATTAATTAGGAAGGCAAATTTGCTCTAAAAGGTGTAATTAATTCCAAAGCCAAATAGGAGAGAGTTAAGGATTATCTGCATCACTGCTGCCTTCAAGTAGTGTGGGTAATCCAGGGCTGACTAGATGAGAACGGAAGCATTTCGGTTTCAGTGCTGTGTAGACCCACTCTGTATGGTTCCTTCTGTAAGGCGACTCGTGGTGGAGACAAAAGATTTATTTATTTATTTTTAAAGATTTTATTTATTTGACGGAGAGAGACACAGTTAAAGAGGGTAGATAAGCAGGGAGAGTGGGGGAGGGAGAAGCAGGCTTCCCGCTGAGCAGGGAGCCTGACGGGTCTTGATCCCAGGACCCTGGAATCATGAGCCCAAGGCAGATGCTTAACTGAGTCACCCAAAGATTTATATGGAGCTCATGCCTGCACCATATGGAGCTCATGCCTGCACCAGTGAAGTCAGGAAGAAACACCCAATCAGACATCCTGTCCTGGCTATCTCAGCTCTGAAATCATTCACGAATCATGGATCTTCCTCTCCAGTCCTCCCCGCGCCCCTGGCCTGGTCCAAGTCTGAATCAACTCTTTTCGGCACTATTGTCACAACTCCCCCAAGTAACCTCCAGACTTTGTATTACTGACTCAGTCTCCACTCAGAACCAAACCTAAACTACATCACATGCATGAACATGGGACCCCCCAGCCAGTGTCAAAGAGAAATTTAATCTTGCCAGATCCCACTTCAAAACTTCCAGATGTGCCCAGAAGTGAAGGGTTAGCTCTTCCACATGGCCCACAGGCTCCTTCACAAATCAGCAGCCAACCTGTCCTGCAGCTCATTTCCCTTCTATCACTATGCTCCTAGAATGGCTCTCCCCAACCCTCTTGTTATAGAGCAAACTACTGCTCATTCCGAAGTCTCAGCCTAAATGAATCTTTCAACACTTAGGGGCTCCGAATCTGGGCTCCGGTAGTCTTCTGTTAACAGCTTACCTGATTCCCCCATCATTATTTGTTCTCTTTTTCTTAAAGGAGACAAAGAGCCCCTTAAAAGGAGAACCGTATCGTGGATTCTCCTCTACCACTCTCTAATTTAGGACAAGCATGATGTCTGTCTCATAGGAGATGATCAATAAATATTCATTGAAAGACTTAGAATCGGTTAATGACTCCAATGATGATGCCAACTGAATTGGCCCATTTGAAACCCAAACTTCCTCTTTTCTCCCCTAGTCAATAGTAAATGCAGTTTGAAATATCTGGGAAGATGCCTCACTTCTCCACTTCCTTTTGCCCGCCTCGCTGAGGCTCAGAGAGGCAGGTGCCTTCAGGAGGAAAGTCTAGAATAATGGCAAGTGATGCAGGCTTCAGCCTGACAGCTGCTGATCTTTGCTTCAGCTGATTTCCCCCTTTGCGAATGGTTATTGGCAATTGAAACCGCAAATCTACTATCTGCTCCCCTATGTAAATTGCATTTACATTTAAATTGTGCATTCTTCCAAAGGAAGGGGTTAGTAAATAACAGCAGATTAAACTTGAGGAGAGGAAATTGTGTCCCACGTCAAACCTGAGACCGAAGTGACATCTGGCTTTTACTATTTCCGTTATTTCGGCTTAATAACAGCATGTGGCATTAAGGGAAAAGAAATTGGATCTACATTTTAATGAAAAGAGGAAGCTCTCAGGGTTTAGATACCTTATCATGTTGAATACCTTCTCGATTGGCAATTAAAACCTGCTTGCCTCAGAAATGGAATAAAATATCTTTGCAGCCATGGAGGGAATAAGAAACAAAAAAAACAAACAAGTGCCCAGGACTTCACAGATAAAACCGAGGGAAAGAAGAGCTGCAAACATCAAAATCAAGTATTTCTGGGTCCTGCAGAGTATAGGAATTCTCAAACAGAGTAATGCTGAGAACAGAATCATAGATAGGCTGGTGGGATCTTCAGGAAAATAATTTCAGACAGAATAGTTTGCACATAATAGGAGGCTCAACCCAATCAGATCGTCTGATGGAATCCTTTGTCAACCTAGCTTCCTTTAAACTGCAGAGGTCTCAGAAAATATTCTAGAAATGCCTGTTTCATCCTAATAGTCTGTTTAAATGCAAGCAGTTCCACCTGCTGGCTGCTTTTTTGTTGAAAGCAATTCTGGGAAATGTAAACAAAATGCTTATGCATCCTAATAACCCAAGCCTATCATTTATTTGCTTTCATTGAAACAAATGTGTCAATTTTCCAAGTCTTTGTTTGGGGAATCCAATGTTTG
This sequence comes from Taxidea taxus jeffersonii, assembly GCA_003697995.1. Lineage (NCBI taxonomy): Eukaryota > Metazoa > Chordata > Mammalia > Carnivora > Mustelidae > Taxidea > Taxidea taxus. The sequence goes on along the minus strand of ML098494.1, from coordinate 2,361 downwards.
GATGTTGGCAAACATTTGCCTTACATGTTTGTTTGGAAACTGATGCTCTATTCAGAAACTCTGGAGCTGTAGCCCTTGAAACCACAGCCTGGAATCAGTCAATGAGCCTCCTGACGATACACAGAAAGATGTTTAATCTTTTCCCAGAATCTGGGTGGCGTTGAAATGGCCGAGTCCCATGGACAAGTGTGAGTGGGATGGGGCCTCCTAGAAAGAAACTACACGTGGAGGCTTTGAGCATATGGCTCACGAATAATTAAAATAATGGGAAACATTTATATAGTGCTTACTAAGTGCCAAGCATTTTATGTGTATTATAAACTCGTTGCCACCTTACAACCCTGTAAAGTAGGTACTATTGTCATCCCCATTACAGAGGAGGAAAAGGAGATACAGGTTCGTAACTTACCTTCCTGATGTCACCCAGCTGCTATGAGATAGAGCTGGGATGCGCCTCCAAGCAGGCTGGCTCACTGTCCCCTTAACCCTTTCAGGTGACTCCCTCCTATCCCTGGCATTTAATGAAGGCAGGGTGTTCTCCCATATTTTGTCTTGCATAACTGTTTCTAAATTCTCAGCGTTCTTTTAAAAAAGACTCAAGCTGATTGCCTAAAGGATCTTCTTTTATTTTATTTTATTTATTTATTTGTTAGAGAGAGAGAGCGCGCGCACAGGCAGACAGAGAGGCAGAGAGAGGCAGGGGGAGAAGCAGGCTCCCTGCCAAGCAAGGAGCCCAATGTGGGACTCGATCCCAGGACGCTGGGATCATGACCTGAGCCGAAGGCAGCTGCTTAACCAACTGAGCCACCCAGGCGTCCCAGGATCTTCTTATTCTTAAAGGAGCAATTCCTTGACAAGTTAATAGAGCCGTCTTCTCTTTCCTCACTTCTACCTAGAGTCCAAGGCCAAATTACCCACCTACCCCTGTGGGTCTTTTGAGGATGGCCGAGATGCTTGAGTTCGTTTGATTTTTCCTTTATCTTCCCAGTTTCCTGGCACTGTTTGGTTGGGTAGCTGGTCTTTCCCCTCACTTCCTGTGCATAAATGATAACTTCTCTGCATCTCTTGACATTTTATCATGGCAGGCTGCCTCTAAAGTCAACCAGTGTCTCCTTCTGTCTGAAATTAGGTTAAATTAATCATCTGGCTTTCACATCAGTCTGTTGCTATGGGGTTTACTGATGTCACACTGTCAGGATTATGATTACCGTAATATCTAATAGGCAAAGAGGGACTGGTTGTTACTAGAAACCCTTGGGTGAAAGTCCCCCAGCTTTAGTAACCAACCCAACTGCATAAACTTTAGACAACCATGTAAAGGGGTAAGTGGATTAATCATCCCATTGGATTCCTTTTGAATATTTTTCTTCTGTATGTATGTTCCCTCTAGGCAATTGCCTAGTGTCACTTGAAATTGATGAGGGTTCTTTTGGAGGTTATTTTGGGGAAGGCAGCAAAACAATAGACAGCTGGGTTTTTTTGTTTTTTTAAGATTTTATTTATTTATTTGACAGACAGAGATCACAAGCAGGCAGAGAGGCAGGCAGAGAGATAGGAGGAAGCAGGCTCCCCGCCAAGCAGAGAGCCCGATGCGGGGCTCGATCCCAGGACCCTGGGATAAGGACCTGGGCGGAAGGCAGAGGCTTTAACCCACTGAGCCACCCAGGCGCCCCCAGACAGCTGTTCTTAAGAACAAATGTCACGGGACGTGCCCAAGCTAGCTTCTAATAACAATCATCATCATAATAATAAATCTGAGGCGTATTGTCCTCTTCCTTTCTATATTAGGTTGTTTCCTAGGGGCCAAAAATGTTAATTCAGCTTCTGCAACACATAGAAAAGAAGAGAACTTCCATTTACTAAGCCCCTACTGTGCGCTAGAATGTGACTGTGGCCAAGTACAGCTTTAAAGAAGAGAGAGAACTGTAAAGCAACAACCCTGTTATATATGACTATTCACAGCTTCTAGCTTGTATACCATATACTTCCTAACTGGACATTGACTGATCACCAATAAAGGCAAAGTCATTACTTAAAATTGGTCCAGATCCTCTTATGCTGAGTGATCGTCTTGCAGTCGTTTTCGCAGCAATATTAAAAAACCTGGAAACATAATAGAAGTGAGGTACAACAAATAAACTTCTGTATTATAGATCTCTGTTGAAAGGTGTGAGAAACGGGTCTTCTCCAGGATTTTGTTAAGTAGGTGGAGGGGTCCTTTTAGGGGGCTAAATTTATCAGGTGCATAGATGTGATGGAACTTGAGGCTGGTGTAGGACGGGAAAGCCAATCATGACTGGTGTAAACCTGTATAAATCAATTTATGTGCCAGAGAATGAAGAGCTGACTTTTTTTTTTTTT
>ML098493.1:99221-116360 GCA_003697995.1 Taxidea taxus jeffersonii | reverse complement strand
GATACTACAATTATGTTTTTGTACATTTTCTTTGTATTAACTCTTTCTTTGTTAGCATGATGGACTTTTACAGGCACAAATTATTTTATTTGATGAGTTTTGTTACTATAAGTGACCAAACTTGACAAATGGGAGCTTCTTCAAGTTGATGTTTTTTTTCTTTTTAGCACTGCCTCTGCCATTTTATTTTATTTATTTATTTTTAAAATTTTATTTATTTATTTGACAGACAGAGATCACAAGTAGGCAGAGAGAGAGGAGGAAGCAGGCTCCCCACTGAGCAGAGAGCCCGATGTGGGACTCGATCCCAGGACCCTGAGATCACGACCCGAGCAGAAGGCAGAGGCATTAACCCACTGAGCCACCCAGGCGCCCCTGCCTCTGCCATTTTAAAATCGCTTTTGCTTCCTGGAAACCACAGGGTGTTAGAGACCTGTACTGATTTTGTCCAGCCTAAGGACATGGAATTGACTATCCTGTAATAGTTTCTCTTTCCCTTTTTTTTTTAAGATTTTATTTATTTATTTATTTGAGAGAGAAAGAGATACAGTGAGAGAGGGAACACAAGCAGGGGAAGTGGGAAAGGAAGAAGCAGGTTTCCCACTGAGCGAGGTGCGTGATAGGGCGCTGGATCCCAGGACCCTGGGATCATGACCTGAGCTGAAGGCAGACACTTAACGACTGAGCCACCCAGGTGCCACTCTTCTTCTTCTTCTTTTTTTAAATAGAACAATGTTAAGACCAAATTCTGGGCACTAGGGATACTTATAAGTGCTGAAAGGGAAAAGATTATACCTATTGCAGCTGCCATTGGACTGTTCCTGGTAGTGACTGAGCTGAAAGGAAAATAAATACCGCTTCTTTTTTTAAGATTTTATCCATTTATTTGTTTAGAGAGAAAGAGAGCAAGTTGGGGGGAGGGGGAGAGAGAGAGAGAATCTCAAGCAGATTCCACACTATGTGTGGAGCTTGAGGCAGGGCTTGATCTCATAATCCTGAGATCATGACCTGACCCAAAATAAAGAGTCAGCCACTCAACCAACTGAGCCACACAGGCACCCCCAAAATACCTCTTTTATAAGTGTGTACGATCTTGTTCCTTCCAGTATTGCATATCATGTTGTTAGCTCTTACTTTTCTTATACTATAGGATTCTGTGACTACTAAGACTTTTTGCCTCTCCATTGTTCCATCCCACAGCAGAAGATCCCACTCTCTGCCCACCTCCTCTTTCTATTTTTGAGAACAACCGTTCTCAGTCTTGTTGTCTTCATATTGGAATAACTTGGTAAGCTTTAAAACTATCGATGTGAATCTTCCACCGTATCTCTGCTTTAACTTTCCAAAGGGCAGATTACGGCGTCAGGATTTTTACAGCTCCATAGGTGATCCTACTGGGCAGCCAAGGTCAAGAACCTCTGTCCTAGGAGGTGTTGGGCAATCTCAATAAAGCATGCCAGGTACTCTCCCATAAGATTCTACCATATAGGTTCCTGAGACACCAACTTCACATTATAAACAGGTCAAGTAAATGCACGTTTGTCTTTTGGCTGCTTTGCTTTGAGAGCTCTTGGAATTGTTCAAGAGAGGGAACCACAATTGACCTTTTTCAATCATCTTGAAATCTTCATGTCTAGAAGGCATTGACTTCTCCAGCTGCTCCCCTCATGTCTCCCTCTTTCAGTTTCATCTTTCTTCATTCTTTCCTAACCTTGCTCTAATTACTTCAAGGTTTGCAAGGCCTTGGTTTCCTCATCTATGAGGTTAAGACAACATTTATATATAACACACCCTAAATATAGCAAAACTCAACAATACATTGTAAAATTCTTGAAACCTTAAGAGGTTCATCACCTCCAAATTCCCTTTTGTACTGTAGAGTCAACTTATAGATATCTACAAAAAAAAGGGGGGGTGCCTGGGTGGCTCAGTGGGTTAAAGCCTCTGCCTTTGGCTTAGGTCATAATCCCATTGGGCTCTCTGCTCAGCGGGGAGCCTGCTTCCCCCTCTCTCTGCCTGCCTCTCTGTCTACTTATGATATCTGTCTGTCAAATAAATAAATAAGATCTTTAAAAAAACAACCTATGGTTCTAGCTCACTAAAATTATTTGAGAAGTTACAATATAAGTAAAATCAGGTCAGATTGTTTTTTTTTTTTATCCTATGTGTACACAGTTTAGGAAGTGATGCATATTTAAAGAAGTCCTTTCCAGTCAAACACTCTTCCACCTCTCTCTCTCTCGGGATTTTAGGTATCATAAAACTAACCAATTCTTCTGAAATAGGGAACTTATAAGTGATTACAGTTATAAACCTTAGTGGTATATCTATCTCCATCTAAATGACTTCATCATGATAGTGTTAAAAGCCTGCATTCCATACCATGAAGCATCAGTATATCTGTACTGGGGAGGGAATTTTTATTAAGATCTTGAAGAAAGGAAGAAGATTTAAAATTCTTTTAACATAAAGCTTATGCCTTAGGACAGTTGTTCTCAACATTTGTAAGGTTATCTGAGTTACCTGGGAAACCTGGTAATAGTACAAAGACCCAGATTTCTCCCCTATTTCAGGAGCTTGGGCCTCTGTAGTTTATTAATTCTTTATTTATTTTATTTTTTTAAAGATTTTATTTGTTTATTTGACAGGCAGAAATCACAAGTAGGCAGAGAGGCAGGCAGAGAGAGAGAGAGGAGGAAGCAGGCTCCCCGCTGAGCAGAGAGCCCAGGATCCTGGGATCATGACCTGAGCCGAAGGCAGAGGCTTTAACCCACTGAGCCACCCAGGCACCCCATTAGTTCTTTATTTAGTTCTGATAAACACCAAAGTTTGGGAACCATTGCCATAGGTCATCAGATGGCTCAGGGCACCTGGTTATTCTAAAAGGGAGGCCTTAAATGAGTGGATTACTCATTTCTTAGGATTTGAGATGCCTTTTTCCTTCAATTGAACTAGAAAGCACTCCCTGCAGAGATTATGGACAAAACCCTATTTTTGTGGGCTGCCATCTCTTGATAGTTTTTTTTTTTTTTTGCCAGGTTAGGGTTCTAAGAAATGAATGGATGGTACTTTAAAAAATTTAGTGGCCTCAATTCTTTTTTTTTTAAGATTTTTATTTATTTATTTGATAGAGATCACAAGTAGGCAGAGAGGCAGGCAGAGAGAGAGGAGGAAGCAGGCTGTCCGCAGAGCAGAGAGCCCGATGCGGGGCTCGATCCCAGGACCCTGGGATCATGACCTGAGCTGAAGTCAGAGGCTTTAACCCATTGAGCCCCCCAGGCGCCCCATCAATTCTGTCTCTATTAGGCAGAAACTCTATATCAAACTTTAATATGCAAATTAATCACCTGGAAACCTTATTAAAATGCAGCTTCTGATTCAGTAAATTTGAGTGGGGCCTGTGATTCTGAAATTCATCCGTCCTTCCTCTCTCCTTTCCTCCCTCTCTCTTTCTTTCCCTTTCTTTTTTCCTTTTCTCTTTCTCTCCTCTCTCTGTCTTTCTCTTTCTTTCTTAAGTTGGTGTTTTTGGTTTTGATTTTAGCCATTTGAATGGGTATAAATTGATACCTCTTTGTGGTTTTTATTTTTTGCATCTCCCTAATGATGAGTGATGCTGAGCATCTTTTCATGTGTCTTTTGGCCATCTGTATGTCTTTAGAAAAATGTCTATTCAGGTCCTTTGCTCATTTCTTAATTGGATTCTTTGTTTTTTTTTGTTGTTGTTGAGTTGCAATTTCTTTTGATATGATAACAATATCTACTACTTATTGATCTCTTACTTTGAATAAGAGATCATACTATACCCTTTAAGTTGGTAATCTCATGTAATCCTCACAACTCAATAGGATAGATATTACTGTTGTTGTTTTAGAGATGAAGAAACTAAGTCACAGAGAAATTAAATAACATTTCCAAGGTCACACAGCTAATAAGTTACAGAATCAGAACAAGAACCCCAATGGGTACTTTATAATCATAATTATATTTACTCTAACTACTACCATGAGTGGCTTTCCAAATTCTTTTGTCATTAAAAAAAGATTCTTTAAAACTGGTTAGAAGCCTCTATTGTACAGGTTTCCCTTTAAATAATAAGAAAATGAGATTTAAACCAAAGGCCATCCTTGCTAGTTTTGTAAGGCTCAAGCTTTGGCTGAGGTAACACCTTCACTCTGATGCATGGAAAAAAATTAAAATATGGATCCCAGGGGTGCCTGGGTGGCTCAGTGGATTAAGCCGCTGCCTTCTGCTCAGGTCATGATCTCAGGGTCCTGGGATTGAGCCCCGCATCGGGCTCTCTGCACAGCGGGGAGCCTGCTTCCCCCTCTCTCCTCTCTGCCTCTTTGTGATCTCTCTCTCAAATAAATAAATAAAATCTTTAAAAAAAAATATGGATCCCAGGCTTACCTTCCAGATATTTACACATGCAAAGTTGAGTAAATGTGTTTTAACAGTAAGAACATGGACTTTTTAAAAGATTTCTTTATTTTAAAAATTATTTTTATTTTTATTAAGTTTAATTAGCCAACTTATAGTACATCATTAGTTTTTGATATAGTGTTCAATGATTCATTAGTTGGATATAACACCCAGTGTTCATCACATCACTAGCCCTCCTTAATACCCATCACCTGGTTACTCCATCCCCCCACCCCCCTCCCTAATGTGTTTTAATGGTAAAAACATGGACTTTCAAAATATTTATATACTTTTTAAAAAATTATTTTTATTTTTATTAAGTTTAATTAGCCAACATATAGTACATCATTAGTTTTGATATAGTGTTCAGTGATTCATCGGTTGGGTATAACACCCAGTGTTCATCACATCACTAGCCCTCCTTAATACCCATCACCCTTTTACTCAATTCCCCCACCCCCCTCCCTTCTGCAATCCTCAGTTTGTTTCCCTGAGTTCAGAGTCTTTCATGGTTTGTCTCCCTCTCTGATTTCTTCCCATTTAGTTTTGCCTCCATAGGAACAACAAATGTTGGTGAGGATGTGGAGAAAGGGAACGCTCTTATACTCTTGGTAGATTGATTGATTTATTAGAGAGAGAGAAAGGGAGAGAAACAAGTGGGGAGGAGGGCAGAGGGAGAAAATCTTCAAGCAGACTCCCTGTGGAGCACAGAGTCTGACATAGGGCTCAATCTCATGACCTTGAGATCATGACCTGAGTGGAAAGCAAGAGTCACTCAACCAACTGAGCCACCTAGGGGCCCCCAAAACATGGAGTTTTGACTTAAATTTACTTTGGTTTGAATATGAGCTCCTCCAACTTACTTAGCTGTGTGGTCTGGGGCAAGTTACTTAACCTCATTGTGTCTTAGATCCTTCAGCTATGAAATGAGAATAATAACATTCACCTTTTTCTGTGCTATTCGAATTCATGGCCATGATTTAGTTTGCCTTGCCTTTTTGGTTGATTTTTGTGTTTACAATGTTGAACACCTTCTGTCTTCAGAGATGCTGATGGCTAATTAGGGTGCAGGGATAAGGGCTGAATGCCTTCTCAGGCTCAGCCCCTACAGAAGTTTATTGTGGATTGTGTCATTCAAGTTCATGGAGAAGCAGACTCCAAAATGAAATTAGACTTGCAAGAGATTGATAGGGGGAAACAACTGTGAAGGATGAAGGAAGGAGGAAGCAGAAGTAGGCAGGGAAAGCCTTCAGACCACAGTGCAGTTCCTATTGTATTGAAGGAAGAAGAGGGAGGAAGGAGTATGGTAAAAAGAACCTGAGACTGCAGCAGAGGTCTGAGAAAGTCTTGGCCAGGACAATGGGGGAACCTCAGAGAAAAGACTGCCCACTGGAGCAATCCCATGTCAGGCAGACTAACTCAGCTCTGGTGCCCCAACTCTGCTCAGCCATTGTCTGGGAATATAGTATGGGGGGAGTGTGGCCTTAGTGGAAACATTACAGTGTATCCCAAAAATGCAGCAGCTGGGGGTTGTCGGCTAATGGGACTTCTCCCAGAAGGTTCTCTCTTGTGCAGCAACCTGTGTGTGCAACCTTCATGGCTGCTACACACGTACTTTCAATTTTACATTGAAAATGTATATATGTCTGTGGTATGATGTCAAAGAAAATTAGCCACATGCCAGACCATTAATGTCACTCTGTATACCTTGTTTTGGTCTTGTTCCTTTTAACTTTACTAACTGCCCCTTATCAATTATAATTCATGGTCATAACTTGCTAGGCCCATAACTGATTTCTTACCCCTGTAAAAAACAGTAAAATCAGTGGTCACTGGATGAGATCAGTGGAACAACATCTGGCTCCTGTAATGACTACATGTTTAATATTAGCTTTTATTTTTTCAGATTTTATTTATTTATTTGAGAGAGAAAGAGGTAGTATGAGAGAGAGAACATGAGCAGTGGGCGGAGCAGAGGGAGAGGGACAAGCAGACTCCCCAGTGAGCGGGGAGCCTAAGGTGGGGTTGGATCTCAGGACCCTGGGATCCTGACCTGAGCCAAAGGCAGATGCTTAACTGACTGAGCCCCCCAGGCGCCATAATATTAGCTTTAAAATCTGTCATGTTAAGTAGCTATAACTTTGTAACGATTCTAATTTATTAGCATTTCTTATTCCTGTTTAAGGTCATGTTTAAAGAAGGAATTATTAAGCATAATTAACTTAGATTAATTAACTTTTCTTCATCTACTGCAGTGTGTTGTCTAGCATGACAGATGCAGTGCTGGCTCGAGTGTACAAACAATCAGATCTAGATATCCTGGCTAAAGAAGCATCCATCCCAATCATCAATGGACTGTCAGATTTGTACCATCCTATCCAGATCCTGGCTGATTACCTCACGCTCCAGGTTAGCTTATTTCTTTGCCTTACATAAAAGCAAAATAAATAAATTGTTCCCAACTAGCTCTAAATGGAATCATTTAAATCATGGTATTGGTGTTTTGTTTTCAAATATCATTTTGGCAAAGAACTATAGCATATGTGTGAATGCTAGATCTCCAAAGGAGACAGGGCATTGTTAAAAACAGATCATCAGATCCTTCTATTCTCAACTCAGTTCACAACCTCTTTTAGTCCCATCCCCATCCCCTCTTCTTTCAATCATGTTTTCTGGGGACATATTTAACACAATGGATGAACAGAGAATGCTGGAGCATACAGAATGGAAATGTTTTATGTAATCCTACATACATCCAGCTCTGTGGCTTGGGAATGAAGACTGATTGAGTATGCTTTGAATATTCAAAATGGTCCACTACCAAATCACTTTCTGAGAGGGAGGCCATTTTCTATCATTTTAATAAACTGATTGCTTGAGACTGGGGTTAAGAACATGTAGAATTTATAGAACTGAGGCAAAATTAGCCATGTCCCTTTAAATTAGAAACTTGAATAACTTTAAAAAGATTCATCTCATTTGGTTTGCCACAGCCAATCTACATGGTCTTGCCATCGGGAATCCTGACAACCAAGGTTTCTGTGTGGATGGACTGTTTTGGAGAACAGGGAGAACTGACGCGTCCATATTCCTCCTTATCTGAATAAGCTACACACATATGAATGTGAAGTTAAACTCAAAATGAAATGGAACTCTTTGGTGATGAGGATAGGATTCATGCAGAGAAGATGATACAACAATGTTAGATACCAAGTGGCCGCTGGCAGGTGTGGCTTTACATATATGCCAGATAATTTAATGCTCCCGCCCAGGGCTTCATCATTACTAGATTACAGATTCACTGAAGGACAGTAAAATTTCCTATTCATCATATTGTCCCCTGCAGGGCCTGGTGCAATGCCTTCATATAGAAGATACTCAAAGCAGGAGTTGAGTGAATAAATAGCAGCTTATTAAGAACATGGCATTTAAATCAGATGGACTTGGATTTAAATCCTAGATTCACCATGTAGTAGTTCTGTGATCTCAAAGATGCTTAGCCTTTCTATTTTTAAAATATTATATTTATGATTATATAAAATCTGTGAAGCCTATATACACTTCAAGAAAAATAAAACAAATGCCCTTGAGCCTATTACATAGTTTTGTCAAATTTTACTTTAGAAATTTTTTGTTTTTAAATAATATATTATAAAGAGAGTTGAAGCCTACTGTGTAACTCTCCCTGATCCCATTTCCTTTTACCCCACAAAGAAATTATTTTCCTGATGTTTGTATTTATAATTCCCAGGCATGTGTTTACATTTTGATTACATATCTCTATCTGTAAACAACCAAAATATTAATGGGCATGTTTTTTAACTTTATATAAATGCAAACATAGACACCATGTTCCACTGTTCCAGATGCATTGTGCTTCCCCATTCTAATACCAATGAATGTAAGCTCCATAAAGGTAGTGATTTTTTTTTGTCTCCTTTCTTCATTGTTCTACCTCCAGGACCAAGGAAAGCCTCTGGACATTGATGGCACTCAATTTATTGAGTGAATGAATGAACGAATGAATGAACGAATGAATGAATCCAACAAAGATTCAGATTTGAAATGTATGAAACTATGAGTCTCTGTATGAGTTCATGTGATGTCATGGTTTAAGACATTAAGTCATTTTGCTATTTGTTGTGATTGTACATTCATATTATTGAATTGCTCTGTATAATGCAAAAACAAAAAAAACTAGTAGTTTATTCATTCCAACAAAGCTATAAAAAAATGAGGTATAGGCTGACTCCTTTATTTTAGCTCTAATAATTGTTTCACACAAGTGGCTTTCCTCCTGGATGTAATCTCCTCCTCTCTTGGCTTTTAGGAACACTATGGCTCTCTGAAAGGCCTTACCCTCAGCTGGATTGGGGATGGGAACAACATTCTGCATTCCATCATGATGAGTGCTGCAAAATTTGGGATGCACCTTCAGGCAGCTACTCCAAAGGTAGGGGAACTTTCTGCCTTGAGACTAAGCCCCTCTTAAATCATCCCAGATGAAACTACCCAGTGAAAACAAACCAATCTTCCGTTTAAGGAAAGCACATGTGAGGTCACAAACTTAAGGCTATGTAACTAGCATTGCTATTACATTTATGCGGCCTCTTGAGTGCCCATTTCCCATCTTGGCTGAAGCCTTTCATCTGTGCGTCTTTCTTAAAAGCCTCTCTGAATTATCCCTTTGACTGCCCTGAAATCAGCCATTATGATGACTGGCATCCTTGGGCACTGCTACAACAAAGGCTGAAGAAAGCAATGAAATCTAGACAGTGTAGATTTCCCAAGGTATAGAGAGAATGTCGTCGCTTTTCTAATACTGCGGTTTAGTAGAAAAAATGCCAATCTAGTGTGAGGGTCACAGTGATGGCTTCTATACTAGCTTAATATTTCAAACTCAACTCCAGGGGCCCTGCAGCTTTTCGAATCTCAGTCCCATGCGGCTGTGAAAATGTCCCCCATATGGGGCGCCTGGGTGGCTCAGTGGGTTAAGCCTCTGCCTTCTGCTCAGGTCATGATCTCAGAGTCCTGGGATCCAGCCCCGCATTGGGCTCTCTGCTCAGCGGGGAGCCTGCTTCCTCCTCTCTCTCTGCCTGCCTCTCTGCCTACTTGTGATCTCTCTCTGTGTGTCAAATGAATAAATAAAAATCCTTAAAAAAATGTCCCCCATATACTTCCTACTCTGCTGCTAATCTCACACAGAATGTACAAGAGGCATGACTTCTTTCATAGGTTATTTTCAAAAGTAACACTTTTGATATGTAAGAAGCTGCTGCCTCTGAGAAGGGGAACTGGGAGGTTCAAGGACAGAGATAGGAGGGAGACTTTATTTTCATGGTATATCCTTTAATGTGGTTTGAATTGCTCAACATGTTAATGTTTTACCTATATAATGACATAAATCCATAAATAAATACACCCAGATAAAAAAGTGTAGATGCCTCCAAGAGAAGCCCTATGTTAAGATACTCCTTGCCTCATACAAAATAAATAGGCCTTTTACAGGACAAAAATTAATGTATAAGAGAATCATACACAAACCAGTCCTGAAGGATCCCCACAGAACCTTTTAAATATCCCATCAATGGGGTGCCTAGGTGGCTCCCTGGGTTAAGCCTCTGCCTTTGCAGTCAAATGCTCTACCACTGAGCTATACCCCCTAAGCCTCTGCCTTTGGCTCAGGTCATGATCTCAGGGTCCTGGGATCAAGCCCCGCATCGGGCTCTCTGCTCAGCAGGGAGCCTGCTTCCCCCTCTCTCTCTGCCTGCCTCTCTGCCTACTTGTGATCTCTATCAAATAAATAAATAAAATCTTTAAAAAAAATCCCATCACTACTGAATATTTTCCCCATTATGTTTCTGATTGGCTAATGATACCAATCAGGAGTCCTTTTTTTAAAAAAAATTATTTACTTGACAGAGAGAGAGATCACAAGTAGGCAGAGAGGCAGGCAGAGAGAGAAGGGAAAGCAGGCTCCCCACTGAGCAGAGAGCCTGATGCAAGGCTCCATCCCAGACCCTGGGATCATGACCTGAGCTGAAGGCAGAGGCTTAACCCACTGAGCCACCAAGGTGCCCCAGGAGTCTTTTTTTTTTTTATGGACTTTTTAAAAGATTTATTTATTTATTTGACAGAGAGAGAGAGAGATCACAAGTAGGCAGAGAGGCAGGACGCTGGGATCATGACCTGAGCCAAAGGCAGAGGCTTTAATCCACTGAGCCACCCAGGCACCCCTGGAGTAAGAGTTTTAAAAAGTCTTTGGGAAAGCGTGATAGTGCAGAAGTTGTTCAGTTAATTTATAAGCAGGCCTATTTCCTTTCAAGATAAAGCTAGGAGATTTATTGTAAATTTAAGAAGCCCTGAAGTCTCCAAGGCCATAATTAATCTATTTCCCCATTCTTCAACTGGGAATAACTTACATGTTCAAGAAAACATAATTTTGTCCTTGATTGTAAAATTGCTCCATAAACTATTGATGGCAATGATTTTAACATTGTTCTAAGTGAATATTTAGACTGAACTGAGTTTGTTAATCACCTTCTTCCTCTGGTTTTAAGATTTATGTAAAAGTCAATGAATGATTTAGTATTGAAAGCTGAGCTGTGAGTAAAGAATTCCTCTTTGTATTCTCAGTCATGGCCCAGTGCATGCAAGGTTGGGTGATTTTCTCATTTCCAAACCTCTCTCTTGGTTCTCTAAGTACTTATTGATTCCTTCTGTAAGAATGATTATATGTAGGGAGTATAAAACCTGCTCTCTAGAGGGAAGGCTAAATTTTCAGGGCAGGAGGCACACGGGGTAACGGCCGAGCCTCTTCATTTATGTTTACTGGTATGAATGGTCACATTAGTTACTAAATTAGCGAAGCTTTATTAATTACCTTCTCCACATCCCGATAAAAGTGCTCTAGAACTTATGGCTATTTGAGGGTGGTCTAAAATGTCTGTGCCACCATCATCAGCGTCATGTGTAGTTTCTTCCAAGAATTTTGTAATGAGAAGGAACTAGGGTAGACACTCATGTGCAAATAGACAGTTTCAAAGGAATGAACCTGAACTTGCCTGTGACAGGCTGAGGTTCCTGGGAGTAGACTCTGAGACAGAGTTTGGTGTGCAGGATGCTTATTAGGGCACGCCCTTGAGACCAACACCTGTGGAAGGGAAGGGAGGAAAGCAGGAGTGGGCAGAGGAAGAAGCCGAGCCGCACTGCAGGTCCAACAACAGCCTTGTCTGACCTTACAGAGACTTCTAGACCCGAGATGGCCATTTAGAGCTGTTCCAAGTTGGGAGGAGGGAGTCAAGTTTCTACCCCTTCTGTCAATCAGTCATTGAATGTAGGTCGCCCCAGAAGGGGATGTGACCTTGGATGAGTCAGCTCTCTGCAGCTGAGGCAGTGCCCAAAGAGGGCTGGCGGCTGAAAGCCATCTTCTGGCAGCACGCCCAGCAGCTGGGGGAATAAGTTCTTTATTCATGAAGGGGGGATGTGAGTGGCATATCACAGTGTGTATCAGAATGCTCCACTGAGAATTTCTAAAACCCAACTTATAACAAATGCTACGAATTCGGGAAAATGAGAAGGATGGAGGACGGTGAGAATGACTGTGCTGTTTAGACTGACAAGACCTCCATATGGAGGGTCCAGAGGTGAGGCAGGGCTGAAGTCTGACAAAAGAAGAGCTGACATGTTCCAACGAAGACCCCCAGGAGGGGACAGGAGGAGGTGTTCAAGGGTAAAAGGCTGAGATGGCAGAAAAGGGCACGACATAGTATGGAGATAATAATCAGATTGCCTTTCCTACAGCAAGATGTTGAGAAGAATTAAAAGAGACAGAAACAGGGAACGTGGGGGCAGGGGAAGCCTTGATTCTCTTAATCAGCTTGGATTTAAGGAACGAGTGGTAAACACTGCAGGCTTCAGAGAAAACAATCCTTGCTGCTGTTGATGGAACAGACTGGGGGGGCGGGGAGGTGCGGGGCTACCTGGGGCGTCTGGAATAGCTCGGGGGAGGCTTTCGTGCCCGCTAACGTCCCCTCACCCAGAGTTGAGACTCGGCCAAGCAAGCGAGGCCCCTCTGGTGCGCCATTTGTGCTCGCAAAGGTTCTGACAGGTCTGCTTAAACTCTGTGTCCCAGCCCCTCACTTGCTTCACCCAAGCCCCGACCCTGCTCTCGCCAAACGATCCCAAACAAATATATTTGAGCAAAAGCAGGGTGCTTGTGGTGTAAATAGCATTTCAAAGCACGAGTCCTGCACTCCGAACACTGGCATGTGGCCTGTGAGAATTTAGCTGGGGTGCTTGGGGAAGGTTCTTCTGCGGAGGAGACATTTGAGCCAAGACTTGAAAGCGTTAGCCACGTGAAGCAAGCGGAGAAGAGCATCCCAGACAAAAACAGAAACAAAAAAACCATTGCCCAAAACCCCCACACAGCTCGTGGAAAGATGGAGACAAAATGGCATCTGCTTGTAGAATTACATACATAATCCTCTTACACTATTAGAGGAAGGAGAAGAGGCCCTACTGAGAGCTGGAAAGCACCACGCCCTGTTTATCTAATATTTAAAGAGGTCAAGGATAATAAGAGAAAGATGGGGCAGCCGGTTACCTTGTTAAATTCCCAAAAGCCCTACGAAGGTTTGGAATTTAGATGTCAATACCATATCCCACTCGAAGCAGCAAAGGGAAGGACAGCGGGCATACGGTTGAGAGGAAAATAATGCATATATAAGATAGCCTAATACAAAACAATTGCTTAAATAACAGTTGACTTCTTTCCCCTGCAGGGTTACGAGCCAGATCCCAGTGTGACCAAGGTGGCAGAGCAGTATGCCAAGGAGGTATGCTCCTTATATGTAAACTTAGAATGGCCTTTCTCTGTCCCATGAACTTGTTTAACGGTCATGCTTGTGTATGCTAGAACGGCACCAAGCTGTCACTGACGAATGATCCATTGGAAGCAGCTCGTGGAGGCAATGTGTTAATTACAGACACGTGGATAAGCATGGGACAAGAAGAAGAGAAGAAAAAGCGGCTCCAGGCTTTCCAAGGTTACCAGGTTACAATGAAGGTACAAATTGATGCCTCTCTGAAGGTTCATTAATTCCACTCAAACCATCTGATCACTCGTTCGCTTTGGGGACAGCAGACTGTCCTCTCCTTCCCTATAAAGGACTAGCTGACTGCATCCTCCAGGGATTTCTCTCCTCCTGAAGCTTAGCTATGGATGTCCTTTGGAAAGACTTTTGTCCCGGATGCAGGCATTTGCAACCAGGCAGAAGAGAGAAGCAAGCTTTTCCCTCTCACAGTGATGGAGGCATGGAGGCATCAGATTGCTTTGCTGTGTGTGTGTCTAGAGACGTTGTTACTTCTGTTGCATGCAGTTTCTTCTGATTTCTCCTCTAAGAAAAGCTGCATAATTAGGTTCTTCAGGCGAGTCCTTGCCTCTAGTTGTTCAGGACACTTGAGTCTGGTTTAGCTTTGCTTACAGCTTGGCTTCCAGGGCATTGCCAGGGGAATCCCATCTACTCTGATGCCTTTCATTAAGGTCTGAAGCAAGCTTCTCAGTGCTGAGCATGCCTCTGCATTGCCTGGAGCTCTTAATACACAGCTGGCAGGACCCTACTTCCCTGGGGTTCTGAATTAGTAGGTCAGAGGTGGGACCCAAGAACTGGCATTTGTACCAAGTTCCCAGGTGATGCAATGCTGCTGCTCCAGGGTCACACTTTGAGAACTGCTCTTCTGGAGCAGTATACTTGCCTGGTAGAGATTTGTCAGCAGAGCAGCTAGTCTGTTTTGGTGGAGAAAGAGACTGAGCAAACACAACAGATATTTCATTGATAAAGCAATATGTAAATACTAGCTCCTTATTTATCCATGTCAATAGAATGAAGTTTGGAAAATAAAAAGTGAAAGTGTCTTTCTTTTATCCTTTCAACAATGACTATTCCCAGAGGGAGCCACGGTTCAACAATTTGATGCATCTCTTTGCAGACCTTTTCTGTGGGTTTATATATGCCTTCATATACACACATACAATATTAATGTCTCATAAATGACATATCAGACATATTATTCTGACTTACTTTTCCCACTTAACAAATCTTAGATTTTCTTTTCCATTTATTTAGATATTTTTCATTCCTTTAAATAATTGCATAAAATTCCAAGGTCTGGGGGAACTATGATTTATGTTGATAAATTGGGCTATTTTCAATGATCCCAAATACAAACAATGTCGCAATGAATATCCTTATACATATTTATCTGTGCAAGTATTAGTGGAGAATAGATCCATGGAAAAAGAACTGTGTAAAGTGGTATATACTTTTAAAAATAGGTAAATGCTCCTAAATAGCCATCCAAAAAGAATTGATAATTTCTGCTCTCTCCATACTCTTTCTACTTAGTTGTTATTTACATTTTTAATTTTTAAAATCTGTATCTCATGCTTTTTAAATTTTGCATTTCCTTGATTACTAATGAGGCTAAACATCGTTTCATGTTTACTGGCCATTTTCATGTGTTTTTCTCTAAAATGCTATCATATCCTTTGCCCATTTTCTATTTTTTTTGCCATCATTGCTTGTAGGAGTTATTTATACATTATGGCTAATCTGTTGTCATATATGTGGAAATACATTCATGGAGAAATTCTAAATTCCTTGTGGCTTACCTCATTCTTGCCTTGACCAGCCTTAGGCATTTTTATGGTGCTAGGGCTGCAGGCTTGAAGAACATTCATCACACTGATGTATGACTGACTCAAATGTTATTCCTTTCCCATGTAACTTTGCCATTATTTTAGAAATTCAGACGGTTCTGAACCTCGAACAAGTACAGGAAGTAAAAATTTTAGTAAAAGGCAGTAATTTTGAGGTTAGAAATTATGAGGTACTGCAGTTTTGAATCTGTAAGTGAACAATGGAAATGGATGGAAAAATGTAGCTTTCAGGACTTAATGGCTGGAGAAAATCAGAACTGTTAGGACTTTGGCATTAAGAAGGAAACCTCTGGTATATAGTGCCCATAATCCTGTTGAATGCACTCCTATCTCAGCACACTCTCTTTCAAAAGTGTTTTTTTTTTTAAAGATTTTATTTATTTTTTATTTGACAGAGAGAGAGAGAGATCACAAGCAGGCAGACAGGCAAGCAGAGAGAGAGCGGGGAGGGGGGGAAGCAGGCTCCCCACTGAGCAGAGAACCCGATGTGGGGCTCGATCCCAGGCCCTGAGATCATGACCCGAGCCAAAGGCAGAGGCTTATAACCCACTGAGCCACCCAGGTGCCCCTCAAAAGTGTTTTAATTAGTGATGAAGTATGCTTCAACTGCTAAAAACTGTAACTTGTAGATAAGCTCAAAATGTAACAATCTCATAAAAGCAACTTCTAAAATATATTGGGGCATAATGGGTGACTTTTGCTATCAGCCACGCACTGCACCAATGGAACTCTTTATTGAAATGTTCATAGTCCCTCTAGACAGAGAACTGGAAAACTGAGCTAGTGGTTTAATTTGGAGTAGCATTCTCCCAAATTAAAAAAAATGACTATAAAATTCCATTAGTTGAAAGTACCATTTATGTTTCCTTTTGGTGCCTTGAATTTAAACCACCACTCTGCCTCGTTGTCTCTCCCTTTGGATTTGGTCTCTGACTAATATGTAATATGTAATAGCCATATATACTAGTCAAAACACAGATACATCCTATTTCTTCTTTAGACTGCCAAAGTTGCTGCCTCTGACTGGACGTTTTTACATTGCTTGCCCAGAAAGCCAGAAGAAGTGGATGATGAAGTGTTTTATTCTCCACGATCACTAGTATTCCCAGAGGCTGAAAACAGGAAGTGGACAATCATGGTAAGCAAGAAATGGGAAATGGAAGCTAAGAAGAGGTTCTCTGTGTGGTCCTAACTTGGTCATTCATGCCTTTTGGTAAATAATAAGCAACTGAGATTATCTACCTACATGACTTACTCATATGGCATCTATTTTTTTCCCAGAAAGTTCATAATAGGTTAGTATTGCTTCTTAGAATTTATATTGTATTTTTAATGGTATAAAATTTATGTCCTTCCAAATATATCTATTTTATTTTATTGCCATTTTTTTTTTTTTTTAGAAAACGAGAGAGTTAGCAAGAGTGAGCCAGGGGGCAGGGCAGAGGGAGAGGAAGAGAGAATCCCAAGCAGGCCCCATGCCAAGTGTGGAGCCCCAGGCTGGGCTCAGTCTCATGACCCTGAGATCATGACCTGAGCTGAAATCAAGATTTGGGTGCTCATCCGAATAAGCCACACAGGTGCCCCCAAATATATCTACTTTAATAAAAATTGAGACTGCTCTTAATCAGCCTGAACGCCAGCCACCATTGCCTGCCAACCATTATATTGTATAATTCTTATTTTACAGTCCCCTTGTTAATATTTATAGAGATTCCTAATTCAGTGCCTGGCACAAAATGAGTATTTAAAGAAATCTTATTTCCTTTCTCTTTTCTTCCTTTCATGACTTACCTAGATCATTGTTTTGGTTCTCTACTTGCCCCTTTGGCTCTATAGATATATCTGCTTTAGGTACTGAACATTTCCAGAACTGCAACAAAACTAATCTTTAAGAATACTGTTCCACTTAACATAAGTTTCATCTTCATCATTGCTATTCTAGGAAATATTAACCTTACATCTCCGTGTTACAATAGTCCAAGCGACGTCCGGACTATCGA
>ML098493.1:48986-99199 GCA_003697995.1 Taxidea taxus jeffersonii | reverse complement strand
TGATAATCAGTGTTTTTCTTTGTTAGTTTAATCTTTTTTTTTTAGTTTTTAGTGATTTAACTGATTTCAATTACTGTACCAGCCGGGGTCTTACTGGCAAAGAGAGGCCACTCTAGGAAAGATAAAAAGATAATATAGGAATTTATTAAAAGGCATTTAGCAGTGCCTAGAATTTCTGGGAAAAAAAGGTGCAGCAAATCATTCTTGGATACCACATATTCAGAAACAACACACACAGGAAAATCGCCCAACAACATTGTGGTTCTTTAGTAGCCAAACAGCACTGACACAGCTACGCAAAGCCTGGTACCTAAGACCCCTGAAACTAAATGCCAGATACTCCATTATCTCTGCCCTGGCTGAACCAGATACTCTAAGACTTGAGGACATATAGTTGAGTGTCATGTCTGCACTGTAGCTTTTGGGAAAAGTAGTTTATAACTTTCAAATTCTGGAGTACAGAAAAATGAGCTGGAAAAGACTGGTAATTTTTTTTTAATCTAATGGGAATTCATTTTATCTAAATGGGGATAGGGTTATTTTATATAAATGGGAATAGATAGGGTTATTGTGAGCATTAAAATAATACATGTAGAGCATTTAGTATATCTAATACACTGTAAGTATTATAATTATTATCACTGACATCTTCTTCATTGTTGACCTAATACAGTGACCAGGAGGGTTTCGAGCTCCACTATGGCTGCTTGAAAGCCAATCATGATTTCCTTTCCAATGGAAAGTTATATGTCAGGTCTAAATTTGTCATATCTAATAGGAGGGATGAATTTGTTTTTACTGTACCCTCCATCTGGCCACGTCAGGATGCTCGCTTTGGCCAAAATGGTAAATGCCATGTTATCTAGACCAGTGCTTGCAAAACTTTAAAAAAATTTTTTTTATTATGTTACATTAGTCACCATACAGTACTTCATTAGTTTTTGATGATGTATTGTTACATGATTCATTGTTTGCATATAACACCCAGTGCTCCATGCAATACATCCTCTCCTTAACACCCATCACCGGGCTCACCCATCCCCCCCACCCACCTCCCCTCTAAAACCCTCAGTTTGTTTCTCAGAGTCTATAGTCTCTCATCATTCATCTCCCCCTCTGCTTCCTCCCCCTTCATTTTTTCCCTTTCTTCTAATGTCCTCCATGCTATTCCTTATGTTCCACAAATAAGTGAAACCATATGATAATTGTCTTTCTCTGCTTGACTTATTTCACTTAGCACAATCTCCTCCAGTTCCAGCAATGTTGATGCAAATGTGGGGTATTCATCCTTTCTGATGACTGAGTAATATTCCATTGTATATATGGACCACATCTTCTTTATCCATTCATCTGTTGAAGGGCATCTTGGCTCCTTCCACAGTTTGGCTATTGTGGACATTGCAGCTATGAACATTAGGGTGCATGTAGCCTTTCTTTTCACTACATCTGTATCTTTGGGGTAAATACCCAGTAGTGTAATTGCTGGGTCATAGGATAGCCTTAACTTTTTGAGGAATCTCCACACTGTTTTCCAAAGTGGCTGTACCGACTTGCATTTCCACCAACAGTATAAGAGGGTTCCCCTTTCTCCTCATCCTCTCCAGCATTTGTTGTTTCTTGCCTTGTCAATTTTTGCCATTCTAACTTGTATAAAGCTTTAATGTCTATTTGAATCACCTAGGGATCTTGTTAAAGTGAAGATAGATTCAATAGGCCCCGAGATGGAGCCCAAGATCCAGCATTTCTAACAAGCACCTAGGTAATGCAGATGCTGCTGTCCTGGTGACCACATTTTGAGTAGCAAAGATCTAGATGGCAAAAATGAAAATGTGAGCTCTTTAACTACATACCCCAGGAAGAAATTTTCCTCAAGCTCTAGTCTTTCCCAGAAGACAATTGAAGTTACAAAGATAAATCAACCCAAATCTGTTAAAACATGACCTTTGTAGAAATTCAGTGGGGAAAAATTAAAAGGAATTGTTGCTAAAACATCATTTATGGAGATGTTCTGCACTTCTGAATTTTGGAGATCTTATTAAACAACATCTTTAAATTGAATTTACTTTAAAAAATTAAATACATCATGTATTCACATTATTGAGATGCTTAGAAGGATAAATATATATACATAGATAGATAGATACACACACATACATACACAAACAGAAATCTTTTTTTTAAAAGATTTTATTTATTTATTTGTCAGAGAGAGTGAGCACAGGCAGACAGAGTGGCAGGCAGAGGCAGAGAGGGAAGCAGGCTCCCTGCCGAGCAAGGACGCTGGGATCACGACCTGAGCCGAAGGCAGCTGCCCAACCAACTGAGCCACCCAGGCGTCCCCACAAATGGAAATCTTATGTCCACCTATTTTCTATCCGTCTAAGACCTACCACCATCTCTCCATAGCCTACCTTCCTGAAGTGCCCACTATTATTAGGGGAAAGTATATTTTAAAGCAAACAGGAGGCATAGCCATATTAAAATGAAGGTAGAGCATCTAAAATAGAAAGAATATTGCCTGGGAGTGAGGAGACTTGCACCCTAGCCTCATTCTTTATATACTGCATACTTTATACACTTTTTAACCTTCAGTTAGCCAGAATATACTTTATATACTTTATGCAGTCTTTAATGCTAGTTAACTCTGCCATCTTGGATAAGTATTACCTCTCTGGGTCCTGGTTTCCTCACAGATAAGATCAACAGATCAAACTATATAGATGGCAAATGATTTTTTAAAAGATTTTATTTATTTATTTATTTGACAGACAGAGATCACAAGTAGGCAGAGAGGCAGGCAGAGAGAGGAGGAAGCAGGCTCAATGCTGAGCAGAGAGCCCGATGCGGGGCTCAATCCCAGTACCCTGGGATCATGACCTGAGCTGAAGGCAGAGGCTTTAACCCACTGGGCCACCCAGGTGCCCCGGCAAATGATTTTTAATCATAGGGTCCTCAGTCTCACCAACAGGCTACGTAAGTTATCTATGTTCAGAAGGTTCTAAACCTGCCTGTAGTCTCAGAAAGAAAGTGGCATGACTGACTAGTGACACCTGACATGGATTCTGGAAGAGAGGTGGTGACACACATGCTACACTTCAATTCTCTGAAGTCTAAGCTAGAGACTGGAGGTCCCATTGAGTGAAGTTCATGTTGGCAGTCATATACTATGCATCTACTGGGTGCTGGTCCCTCTGCCAGGCATTGGAGATTTAAAAAAAAAGAATAGTATGTATGCACAATTCATAGGAATATGATATTTTCAGGAGAGATGAGACCCTAGAGATTGTCTAGTCTAAATTTCTATTTTACATGCAAAGAAATGATTCTTAGGTAACTCATTTAGAATGGCATTTAGGTTCAACACTACTGAGATAGATTTCTCCGGGATGTTCTAAAGGCACAATACTTGTTTTCCTCTAGAAATTCCCTATTCAATGCAATAGCTACTAGGCACTTGTGGCTATTTCTATTTAAATTTAAACTAATTAAAATATAATACATTGTATGAGTGTATTACTCAGACATACTAAGCACATTTTAAGTGCTCAGTAGCCACACATGGCTGGTGGTTACATTATTTGTATCTGACAGCATAGACATAGAACATTTTGATAACTGAAGAATGTTCTACTGGTGGACTACTGTCTAGAGAATGATTTCCACACATAATTTCATTTAAAATCAGGATGGAAGAAGAAAAGAAAAATACAATCTAGCCTCAAGTTCTAACATGTCCATAATGACTGATGGCAAACACATAACTAAATAGGGTGGGGCTTGTTCTAAAAGCATATAACTTTTTTTATTAACATACAATGTATTATTTACTTCAGGGGTACAGGTCTATGATTCATCAGTCTTACACAATTCACAGGGCTCACTGTAGCACATAGAATCCCCAGCAAATGCATGCTCTTTCAGTACTTAGAGGAGCTTTTCAAGGCCTCCATGTTGAGTGAATTCTACCTGTGCTGTTCAGAACACTCTAGTAATCATATCATTCTCTCCATAGTGCACAGGCCTTTGGATCCCTTTGTTTTATTTTGTTTTTTAAATATCCCCTCTCCTCCCCATGAAGGTTGCTTTTGTATTTTTCAGTAATTGGGAAGGTTGTAGAACTCATAAAATGTCAGGTACCTTTCTTCCTCCGCCTACAATTTTTACTGTGGACCTGAAGTAACCTAAAGGGACTGTGCAATAGAGCTGATACTTCAGAGCACTGCTATCAGGATGATCCTTAGATATACAACACCACTACAAATCTAATTCACAGTATTTTAGTACTTTATTTCTCTCCAAATTAGGAGTGCCAGATCAAATACAGGATACCCAGTTAAATTGGAATTTTAGCTAAACAATAAATAATTGTTTAGTATAGGTATGTCCCATGCAATATTTGGAACATACTTACAGTTTTAAAAATATGTTGCTTTCTTAAATGCCAATTTAACTGTATTTATTTATTTAACCAAATCTGGCAATTCTACTCCAAGTTGACTTTATAAGATTTAATATTTGAAAATAAATTTGACACATGCAATGATCATTAACAATAAAAAAAAACCTGAGATGTGATCCTAAAAATCCATAAAGAAGCTTAAAACATTTTACCTGGAAGGTGTTCTTATCCTAGAGTTTGGCCTTCCTAGTTTCTTCTTGTCATTCAAGTCTCAAATGTCATTCCTTTAACAAGGTCTTCACTGGCCACCCACTCTTTTTTTTTTAATTTTATTTTTTCAGTATTCCAATAGTCATTGTTTATGAACCACACCCAGTGCTCCATGCAATACATGCCCTCCTTAATACCCAGCACCAGGGTCACACAACCCCCTACACCCCCTCCCCTCCAAAACCCTCAGTTTGTTTCTCAAAGTCCACAATCTTTCATGGTTTGTCTCTCCCTATGATTTCCCCCAGCTCACTTCTCCTCTCCTTCTCCCAATGTCCTCCATGTTATTCCTTATGCCCCACAAGTAAGTGAAACCATATGATAATTGACTCTCTCGGCTGGATTTATTTTACTCTGCTGGATTTATTTCACTCAGAATATCCAACAAAAGTTGGGTATTCATCCTTTCTGATGCAGGCATAATATTCCATTGTATATATGGACC
This sequence comes from Taxidea taxus jeffersonii, assembly GCA_003697995.1. Lineage (NCBI taxonomy): Eukaryota > Metazoa > Chordata > Mammalia > Carnivora > Mustelidae > Taxidea > Taxidea taxus. The sequence goes on along the minus strand of ML098493.1, from coordinate 94,085 downwards.
ATATCTTCTTTATCCATTTGTCTGTTGAAGGGCATCTTGGTTCTTTACACAGTTTGGTGACTGTGGCCATTGCTGCTATTAACAGTGGGATACAGATGACCCTTCTTTTCACTATATCTGTATCTTTGGGGTACATACCCAGTAGTGAAATTGCAGGGTCATAGGGTAGCTCTATTTTTAATTTCTTAAAGAATCTCCACATTGTTTTCCAAAGTGACTGCACCAACCTGCATTCCCACCAACAGTGTAAGAGGGTTCCCCTTTCTCCACATCCTCTCCAACACTTGTTGTTTCCTGTACTGTTGATTTTGGCCATTCTAACTGGTGTAAGGTGGTATCTCAATGTGATTTTGATTTGGATCTCCCTGATGCTAATGATGATGAAAATTTTTTCATGTGTCTGTTAGCCATTGTATGTCTTCTTTGGAGAAGTGTCTGTTCATGTCTTCTGCCCATTTTTGGGTGGGATTATCTGTTTTGTGGGTGTTGAGTTTGAGGAGTTCTTTATAGATCTTGGATTTCATCCCTTTGTCTGTAGTATCATTTGTGAATATCTTCTCCCATTCTGTGGGCTGCCTCTTTGTTTTGTTGAGTGTTTCCTTTGCTACCCACTCTTAAAGAGGATCTTCAGCCTCCTTTATCACATTATTTTATTTTATTTAAAGATTTTAAAAATTTATTTTTTTGAGAGAGACATAGGGCTCGATCCCAGGACACCAGGATCATGACCTCAGCCAAAAGCAGACACTTGGTCAACTGAGGCACCCAGGTGCCCCTCCATTTTTTTATTTTACTTATCAATGACATTTATCCCGACTTGGTATTTTCTCATTTGTTGCCTGTCCCCCTACTATAATGAAAATGCCTTCATAAGAGCATCGATCTTGTCTATAATGTTCTTTGTTATACCTGGAAGGGTGCATGGCACCCTATATTTGTGCTCAAAATATTTTTTGTGGCCTACTGGTGATACAAAGTATTGCTTCTAGAATACAGACTTCAGAAATCAAGTTAAAATTCTGACTCTCTGTGTGATCTTGAGCAAGTCCAGTTTATTCGTATGATAATGGAGATAAAAATAGAAATAACTTCATAAGTTTATGAGGATTAAATGAGGTAAGAGTCATCTAAGTGTCAAGGTTAAGATCTTAGGGACAGGCAGATGCAAATCCATCCCCTACTACTACCACTCAGGAAAATACCTACACCTTCCTCTCTCTTACCACTTCACACAAGTAGGGAAGGATATGAAGTAGTATGATGCACATAAAGCACTCAATACAGGGCCCAATGCATGGTAACTGTTCAGTAAATAAATTCAATGAATACCTATGAAATAGAAAACCTGCATTTCTGGTATAGGCTAGGGACACAGGTACAGTATGGTCAAAAGGAGACAGTAAGTACCTGTAAGGCAGTAAAACCACCCCCTAAGGGTGAAGTCAGAGAAGCCTGAGTCCAAACCCAGTTGTGTACTATCTGTTTTTTCCAGGATTTTCCCATATATAAATGATAGTAACAGAACTTACCGTAGAAGCTTATTGCATTAAATGAGAAAATGCATAGACATTTCAACCTAGTAGCTCCTAGCACAGTGTCTGGCAAGTATTTAAGTGACCAATATATGATAAGGCACTTAGTCCGGTACACAGTAAGCACTCAGTAAGCATTTGTTGTGGTTGTTTCTGATATTATTACTATTGTCATTATTGTGGAAGCTGGGAAGAGTAAAGGTGAAAATTATGATTTGTGGGTCACAGCCTAATGGGAAGCTATACTCTTGATTATAAATATCCCTTCATGAGGACCCAGATTCAGGCAGACATTATTCGTTAGCCCAAACAATTTACTTTTCTTATTCTACATCTGACTGATTCTAAACTTCTCTAGGTTACAAGTGACTAAACCACAGCATAAACATCAGGATGAGAGGGATTATATTTCCCAAAAAGCAACCAATATCTAGGTTTCACTTATGACTGGAAAAGCCAATCATGGCTACCACCATGGTATCTCATTTCAACTCTCTTACCCGCTAGTTCTGGAATGAGGCCTAAGTAAGCATGGCGTTTCTGCATTTATTTGGGTCAGCCTGATCCTTCCTGACCTTCCTCTATCCAAATAAAAATAAATATTACTTTAGAACTGTCCCCTTATCATTTCCTTGGGAAAACACATTTTAACCACAGGCCTTGGAAATGGCAATACATTTCCTCTTCCTTAGGTCCCTAAGCAGAGTCTTGCTAATATTTGCCCATTTCATTCTTTCTCTTTCTTTGTTGTGTCATCCCAGGCCGTCATGGTGACCCTGCTGACAGATTATTCACCTCAGCTTCAGAAACCAAAGTTTTGATGCAGTGATGTTTGTCAAGAGAGAAACAATGTTTTTCAGTAACTGAATAAGTCAACTTATGGAGGAAGGAGAAGAGAATCTAAGAAATAAACAAATCTTGATACACAGTATAGGTGAATGATGTGATATTGCTTTACCATTGTGAAACCTTCCCGAAGGCCTTAATTTAAGTGCCAATGCACTACAATACATGGCTTGACTTGGTTTAAACTCTCTATTGCACAATTTTGAGTTACATTTGGGTATCATATTAATAGTCATGTACACTTGCTTCAACTAAACATAAAATACTGTGTTCATAATGCATAATGTCTAAGCTATTAAATGTAATCTATGCTTATTACCTTAATAAATTATCACTTGTGCTAATTTGTAAGTAAACATTTACCAGGCAGTCAGCTGCTGGTAGATCTGTGGGCTGTGTTCATATCCCCCAGGACCAACAAAGGAGCCAAATGATCCATCTTGCTGATGTAGTACAGTTTTCAGGCAAATGAGGTGGACATTCACTTACACATAGAGGAAATGATGAAATTCTCAGAAAACAGCTATAACGGTGCCCAAACTCAGAGTTTTTTCTGGTTATACGTGGGAAGGATTTTTCAAAAGCACACACCTCTTCTCCATAATGAACATTTAATGTCAAAAGCCTAAAGAAGCCTTTGTGAACAAGTGGCAAAACCATGGAAACCTAGGTGGGAACATAAGATCTGTTGCAGAGTGGTATTTTCGTAGGTTCAAATTCTCTAGCAGGAGCAATTTAATTTTTTCATGTTTGTGCTTATTGTGCATCTACTCACACCCCACGCTGGATGTGTCTATAAATGCACTGCTTGCCACATTTTAGTCCATTCTTTTCTCTACAATTTTTAACCAGGGTAACAAAAATTTGCATCACTGGATTATTATAATGTAATTAAGGCTACATGCTTTTGTGGGTGATCAAAATTTGTATTGTTGTATTGTTATGATACAAATTAAACATTTTAGTCAAAATATTAAATAACATAAGTGGAACTTTAAGAAAATAATGTATTTCACAGAGGACAAAAAAAAATAACCATCTTTATGTTCCACTTCTACTATTAGAAGAATGTTTCCAGGCTGGTTGACAGATATTCTTTAGCAGATAGCTATGACTTAAATGAGTAAGAGATGAATTACAAATTAGATTTGCAATGAACATGCAATAAAATGTATTTTTAGGGAGAAAAGTCAGATAATGTTACAAGAGAAAAATCCATTTTTTTTCTAATAAATATCAAAGTTGACTTTCTTGTCTATGGTCATTTCTTGGGACCACTCAAGAAAGAACGAATGGAGTTTAACAGACTATCTTCTTTCAGTAAAGAGTATAGAATGATTTAACCAGTAGGTGCCATATACACTGTGGAAACTCTCCCTCAAACTACCTATATATAAAGGACATAATCCTAAGTATACTTCCACTATCTAAATGGTTGCCCATGGTAATGACCTCTTTTTACGGGTTACTCTCTGAACCAAATGGAAAGCATATTCTTCACTCAATCAAAAATAACTTCTAATCATTTTCTTGTCATAATGTAATCACTTTATCTCAATAAGCCCCAAAGTTTTCTTTTTTGTATACATACAATTTAATATCTTTCTCAACATAAAACTATAGGAATTTATTTGCTTTCTTAACTTTTCATCTTAAGAAGACATTATTTATAACATTAGGAATAAAGAAAACAGGGAAGGAAGATTTAGCCTTAATTTTTCCAAAGCTGTTTTTAATCTCCTATTTTTACTTTCTATGTTTTCTTTCCTCAACACCTTTTGTGTGTTTCTACTGCATCAGCAAAGATTAACAAAAACTCCAGCAATGACCCTTAGGTCTCTGGCGTACATAATAGATCCTATCCACTTAATATAACTAGCCAAAGATTTCCTTTCTTCCAGGCTTTCTTCACTGCAATATTGGAAGTAAGACATCAAGAAATTACACTGCAATGATTTCAGTGTTGGAGAAGAATCAAAAGTGTTTTTTTCCCCCAATTTTAAGGAACTTAAGAAAAGTAATTCATTGTCAAATATTTCTAACTGATATTGCATTAATGACTTGACTATAGTAAAATACCCAGGCAAATCTGCACAGATTTGCATGGCAATCCTATGTTAGACCTTCTCCATAAGGAAATGACCCTAGAACCTCAGTTAAAATGGCAGGGACTCCTAAGTCCAACGCCAAAGTGTCAAGGCAAGTCTCCTCATGTGATAAAAATGAACAAAGAATGCATATAGAGAAGGTATATACAGAATATATTTGGGGGGGGGACTTTCTGTTTTGGAAGCTCTCCTCAACATCTAGATTATGGAGGTGGTTGAAGTACATCTGGAGACATGGCACCACTCAACAATTTTGTAGCCTTTATGTCTTTTGACAGACATAAAAGGTCATATCAAAGAATGGAAAACCTTTTAGCCACAATGATCAGACTCCTACAACTGGGAACACCATTACTGATGGTGTTCCACATCTCATTACTGATGTGAAACTTGTGCTCTGTGCCAAGGTCTCAGGTGAAAGGTGTGAGTAGGGTTGAAACCTGGATTGTACTTCAGTTACCAAGTCTTGTGCTTCCTTATAGGCCTTACAGCCAGGAGAAAGGAGTGACTTTTTAATAAGCTGTCCACTCAGGGGGCACATTTTTCAGCATAAGCCTGAATAGGTGTTTTATTTTAAGTCACACAAAGGGCCAGTATCTGGTAGGGGTGGCCCTACCATCAACTATTTACACTTAGATTTTTTTTCAATACCATCTTGTACTTGATTGAAATAAGACACATAGAGACACTTCAGTGTCTTACCTCAGTTTCTGCCACAGTTTCATTAAGACATCACAATGGAAGTGAAAGTGTCTGTTTATTTTTGTATGGCAAATACATGGCAGATCATTGAAGCAGATCTGCTATTCTTTGATCTTTTTTAAAAAAATATTTAATAAATTCCATGTTATGTATAAGGAGTCAATTGCAAACATGGAATTGAGAAACCGGATAGATATGCTCATATCAACCCCCACCCTGCCCCCTGCTCCCACCGTGTGTGTGAAATTCTCAGTCTGTGGCATGTTTGACCTGTGGCAAGACTCGCTGCTGCCAGGTGAGTCACTGTCGCCTGTCGGGCAGTGGAGCATGCACAGCTCACAGCCTTTTTGCATGATTTCATCCATTTTAAATGCTCGACCCTCTTGCTTGGGAATTCTTTTTGCTTCAGAACCTCTCCTCCTAGAGTGCTTCTAGCTGACTTCTGCACGAGCTAGTGAGGAACTGCTGGAATTGTTGGCCAGGCTGTGGGGCAGGCAGTGCAGGGCCTCGCATGCCCCACGGGCTTTTTGGACCAGGATGGCAGGTGAAAAGAAGCCTCTGGAGTAGACACGCTGGTGGGGTCCACACAGGAGTGCGTGGGTGAACAGTCCAAAGGTTTGCTGTAGGATTTCTTTTTATTCTTTGATCTTTTGAAGAAATTCATCCCTTGTCCTGAAAATTTAATATCAATTAATGGTAAAAGAATCCTGGTCACTAATGAAGCTGAAAAGAAGAGGGAAAGAAAGGTAATGGATCACAAAGGTAGACTTAGGGAAGTCAGTAACTTATTAAAATGTAATAACATTTGTATCATAGGAGTCCCAGAGGATGAAGAGGGAGGAAAGGGGGCAAAAGGTTTATTTGAAGAAATTATAGATAAAAACTTCCCGGATCTGGGGAAGGACACAGATGTCAAAATCCAAGGAGCACAGAGAACTCACATTAAATTCAACAAAGGTGGATCATTGCCAAGGCATATCATAGTCAAATTCACAAAATGCACAGACAAAGAATCCTGAAGCCACAAGGGGAAAAAAAGCCCTTAACCTATAAGGGAAGACTGATCAGGTTCATGGCAGATTTGTTCACAGAAACCTGGCAGGCCAGAAAAAAAGTGGCAGGATATATTCAAGGGGCTGAATGGGAAAAATATGCAGCTAAGAATTCAATTTTTTAAGATTGATTTATTTATTTGAGAGAGAGAGAGAGAGAGAGAGCATAAGCTGGAGGACAAAGGGAGAAAGAATCCCAGCAGACTCCATGCTGAGCACAGAGCCTGACACAGAGCTCAATCTCACAACCATGAGATTACAGCCTGAGCCAAAACCATGAGTCAGACACTTAACCAATTGTGCCACTCAGGCATCCCTGCAACCAAGCATTCTTTATCCAACAAGGCTGTCATTCAGAACAGAAGGAGAAATGAAGAATTTCCCAGACAAACAAAAACAAAGGGAGTTTGTGACTACTGAACCACTTCTGAAAGAAATTAAAAGGGGGACTCTGAGTGGGAAGAAAAAGACCAAAAGCAACCAAGATTAGAAAGGACCAGAGAACATCACCAGAAACACTAACTCCATGGGCAACACAATGACATTAAATTCATATCTTTCAATAATCACTCTGAATGTAAATGGACCAAATGTTCCAATCAAAAGACATAGGGTATCAGAATGGGTAAAAAAAAATATCCAACTATATGCTGTCTATAAGAGTCTCATTTTAGACCCAACAAAACATGCAGATTGAAAGAAAGGGGATGGAGAACCATCTATCAGGCTAATGGACATCTAAAGAAAGCCAAAGTAGCCATACTTATATTAGACAAACTAGATATATTTATTTAATTTTTAGAGATCTTCTTTGAGAAAGAAAGAGTGTAAGCAGGGGGAGGAGCAGAAAGAGAGGGAGGTAATCCATAGACTTCATGCTGAGTGCAAAATCCAACATGGGGCTTGATCCTACAACATTGAGATCATGACCTGAGCCAAAACATAAGAGTTGGGTGCTTAACTGACCAAGACACTCAGGCACCTGCAAACTAGATTTTAAAACAAGAACTGTAACAAGAGATGAAGAAGGGCATTATATCATAGTTAAGGGGTCTATCAAGAAGATCTAACAATTGTAAATATTTATGACCCCAACTTCAGAGCACCCAAATATATAAATCAATTAATAATAAACATAAACTCATTGATAATAGTATAATAATAATAGGGGACTTTAACACCTCATTTATAGCAATGGATAGATCCTCTAAGCAGATCAACAAGGAAACAATGGGTTTGAATGACACACTGGACTGGATGGACTTAACAGATATATTCAGAACATTTCATCCTAAAGCAGCAGAAAATGCATTCGTTTTGAGTGCACATGGAACATTCTCCAGAAGATCACACACTGGGTCACAAATCATCCCTCAACCAGTACAAAAAGACTGAGATCATACCATGCTTATTTTCAGACCACAATGCTATCTATGAAACTTGAAGTAACTTGAAGTCAACCACAAGAAAAAAAATGGGAAAGACCTCAAATACATGGAGGTTAAAGAACATCCTACTAAAGAATAAATGGATTAACCAGGAAATTAAAGAAGAAAATTAAAAATCCATGGAAGCAAATGAAAACGAAAACACAACAGTCCAAACCTTTGGGATGTAGCAAAGGCAATCCTAAGAGGCATATATATTGCAGTACAGGCCTTCCTCAAAAAGTAAGAAGAGTCTCAAATACACAACCTAACCTTATACCTGAAGCAGCTAGAAAACAGACAGCAAATAAAGCCTACAGACAGCAGAAGAAGGGAAATAATGAAGATTAGAGCAGAAAAAGATGATAAATAACAACAACAACAACAACAAATCCAGTAGAACAGATTAATGAAATTAAGAGCTGGATCTTTGAAAGAATTAATAAATTGATTAACCCTTTGCCAGATTTACCAAAAAGAAAAGAGAAAGGACTCAAGTAAATAAAATCACAAATGAAAGACGAGAGATCACAACCAATACCACAGAAATACAAACAATTATAAAGGAATATTATGAAAAATTATACACAACTAATGAATCATCAAAACTAATGATGTACTATATGTTGGTTAAAAAAGGTAAAAATCAAGAAGTCAATTTCCATAAATAAGAGAGAAGTCATAACATCAAATGAAAAGACAGTTTATTTAGTGAATCAAATAAATACTATAAAACAAGGGAAAAATTATATGCCAACAAACTGGGCAATCAGAAAGAAATGGACAAATTCCTAGAAACTTACGAACTACCAAAACTAAAACAGAAAGAAATAGAAAATTTGTACAGGCCCATAACCAGTAAAGGAATTGCATCAGTGGGATGCCTGGGTGGCTCAGTCAGTTAAGCCGCTGCCTTCGGCTCAGGTCATGATCCCGGGGTCCTGGGATCGAGTCCCACATCGGGCTCCTTGTCTGGCAGGGAGACTGCTTCTCTCTCTGCCTCTGCCTGTGACTCTGCCTGCTTGTGCTCTCTCTCTGACAATAAATAAATAAAAAATCTTAAAAAAATAAATCTTTAAGAAATTGAATCAGTAATCAAAAATCTCCCAAAAAACAAGAGTCCTGGGTCAGGTGGCTTCCCAGGGGAATTCTACCAAATACTGAAGAAGAATTAATACCTATTCTTCTAAAACTGTTTCCAAAAATAGCAATGGATGGAAAACTTGCAAACTCATTCTATAAAGCCAGCATTACCTTGATTCCAAAACCAGACGAACACCCCACTAAAAAGGAGAATTACAGGCCAATATCCCTGATGAACATGTATGCAAAAATTCTCAATAAAATACTAGCAAATCAGATTCAACAGTACATTAAAAGAAAAAACATGTCTCTTCTAGAGATGTCTCTTCTACCTAAAGCAATCTACACATTTAATGCAATGAAAATACCACCAGCATTTTCTACAGAGCTAGAACAAACAAACCTAAAATTTCTATGGAACCACAAAAGACCCTGAATAGCCAAAGCAATTCTGAAAGAGAACAAAACTGTAGGCACCATGATTCCAGGTTTCAAGCTATATTACAAAGCTGTAGTCATCAAGACAGCATGGTACTGGCATAAAAACAGACACATAGATCAATGCAACAGAATAGAGAACCCAGAAATGGACCTACAACTATATGGTCAACTAATCTTTGACAAGGCAGGAAAGAATAACCAATGTAAAAAAGACAGTCTCTTCAAAAAATGGTATTGGGAAAACTGGACAGCAACATGAAGAATGAAACTGGACCACTTTCTTACATCAAACACAACAATAAATTCAAAATGGATGGAAGACCTACACATGAGATAGGAAACCATCAAAATCCTAGAGGAGAATGCAGGTAGTAACCTCTTTGACCTTAGCCATAGCAACTTCTTACTAGACATGTCACTGGAGGCAAGAGAAACAAAAGCAAAAATTAAATATTGGGACTTCATCAAGACAAAAATCTGCACAGTGAGGGAAACAATCAAGAAAACTAAAAGTATGCCTATGGAATGAGAGAAGATATTTGCAAATGACATATCTGATAAAGGGTTAGTATCCAAAACCTATAAAGAACTTATCAAACATCACCCAAAAAACAAATAACCCAGTTAAGAAATGGGTAAAAGACATGAATAGACACTTTCCAAAGAGGATATCCAGATGGCCAACAGACTGATGAAAAGATGCTCAACATCACTCATCATCAGGAAAATACAAGTCAAAACCACAATGAGAGACTACCTCACACTTGTCAAATGGCTAAAATTAAAAACACAAGAAACAACATGTGTTGGCAAGGATGCAGAGAAAAGGAAATACTCTTGCACTGTTGGCAGGAGTGCAAAATGCTGCAGCCACTTCAGAGAACAGTTTGGAAGTTCTTCAAAAAGCTAAAAACAGAACTACCCTATGATCCAGCAATTTCACTGCTAGGTATTTACCCAAAGGAGACAAAAATACAGATTCAAAGTGGGTACATGCATCCTGATGTTTATTGCAACATTATCAACAATAGCTAAAACATGGAGGGAGCCCAAATGTCCATGGACTGATGAATGGGTAAAGAAAATGCAGTGTGTGTGTGTGTGTGTGTGTGTGTGTGTGTATAATACGTGTGCATATATATGTATATAATACATACAATATATATAAAATGGCATATTACTCAGCTATCAAGGAAGAATGAAATCTTGTTATTTGCAATGAACATGGATGGAACTAGAGTGTATTATACTAAGTGAAATAAGTCAGTCAGGGAAAGACAAATATCATATGATCTCACTCACATGTGGAATTTAAGAAAGAAAACAGATGAATATATGGGAAGGGGGAAAAGAAAAAAAGAGAAAGGGAAACAAACCATAAGAGATTCTTAATGGTAGAGAACAAACTGAGGGTTGATGGGTATGGGATGGGCTAGATGGGTGATGGGTATTAAAGAGGGCACTTGTGGGACGCCTGGGTGGCTCAGTTGGTTAAGCAGCTGCCTTCGGCTCAGGACATGATCCCAGGGTGCTGGGATCGTGTCCCACATCAGGCTCCTTGCTCAGCGGTGAGCCTGCTTCTCCCTCTGCATGCCACTCTGTCTGCCTGTGCTTGCTCCTGCACTCTCTATCTGATAAATAAATAAAATCTTTTTTTTTAAAAAAAGAGGGCACTTGTTGTGAGGAGCACTGGGTAGTGTATATAAGTAATGAATCACTGAATTCTACACCAAGAACCAATACTGCATCTGCCTTCAGCTCAAGTCATGATCCCAGGATCCTGCTTAGCAAGGAGTCTGCTTCTCCCTTTCCCTCTAACACCTGCCCCACTCATGCTCTCTCTCTCTCTCTCAAATAAATAAATAAGTAAATAAAATATTTTTTAAAAAAAGAATCTTGATGTCCATCAACAGATGAATGGATAAAGAAGATGTGGTATATATATACAATGGAATACTATGCAGCCATCAAAAGAAATGAAATCTTGCCATTTGCAACGATGTGGATGGAACTAGAGGGTATTATGTTTAGCAAAATAAGTCAATCAGAGAAAGACAATTATTGTATGATCTCCCTGATTTGAGGAAGTTGAGAGGCAATATGGGGGGTTTGGGGGTAGGAAAAGAATAAATGAAACAAGATGGGATCAGGAGGGAGACTAACCACAAGAGACTCTGAATCTCACAAAACAAACTGAGGGTTTCTGGGGGGAGGGGGGTAGAGAGAGGGAGATAAGGTTATGGACATTGGGGAAGGTATGTGCTATGGTGAGTGCTGTGAAGTGTGTAAACCTGGCGATTCACAGACCTGTACCCCTGGGGCTAATAATACATTATATGTTAATAAAAAATAAAAAAAATTAAAAAAAGAATCTTGATCAGAGCAAATGGAAGTGAATTCCTGATGTGGATGAAATCTTTTCAGTTTCAATAATGCCTGAGTTCTATCAATGACATCAGACTTAATTTCTAATCAATGCTTTTGTAAAGCTTGTTCCCAAAGAATGCAAGCATAACAACTGCCTTGTGGAGCAAAATCATTAGCCAAATGAATTTTTAAATTGGAATGAAGTTTAGAAATAAGCCAGACTATCCTTTCATTTTGCAGAAACAGAAAATAGGAAATAAGAACAAAATGTTCCTGGGGTAGAAATATATTCTATAGGAAGGGATAATGCCTATGTTCAACATTCTCTGCAAACTATCTGGGATCCTACAAATGTAGCCACTTGAGCTGATTTACCTTATAGGCTGAGTGGAGAACAGAAAGCTGGCTAGTCCAAGATTATTGTTCTGTGGGGCGCCTGGGTGGCTAAGTGGGTTAAGGCCTCTGCCTTCAGCTCAGGTCATGATCTCAGGGTCCTGGGATCGAGCCCCACATCGGGCTCTCTGCTCTGCAGGGAGCCTGCTTCCTCCTCTCTCTCTGCCTGCCTCTCTGCCTACTTGTGATCTCTGTCTGTCATATAAGTAAATAAAATCTTGGGATGCCTGGGTGGCTCAGTTGGTTGAGTGGCTGCCTTCGGCTCAGGTCATGATCCCAGCGTCCTGGGATCGAGTCCCACATTGGGCTCCTCGCTCGGCGGGGAGCCTGCTTCTCCCTCTGCCTCTGCCTGCCACTCTGTCTGCCTGTGCTCGCTCCTGCTCTCTCTCTGACAAATAAATAAATAAAATCTTTAAAAAAATAAGTAAATAAAATCTTAAAAAAAAAGATTATTGTTCTGTGAGGCCAAGGGATAGAGAGGAGAGTTCATACTCGAGGCAAGTGTGGATATAGATACACGGGGATAGGAACAGAGATCCAAAAAATACTGAGGTAGTAGATACTGTTGGTGCCCCATCAAGATCCCTTTTATCTAGGTTTGCCCATCCCCCATCTGCTGTCAGGGTTGTCTGCTAATGGCTCAGAGCTGCCCTGAAGTGCTACCTTCAGCTACCAGGAACCACTTGACCCAAGTGATTAGACTCTCACCCTCATCCCACCACCAGTAGCCCACTCAATGAGAGACTGAGAGAGGGGTATATAACGACTTGGCTCCCTTCCCTTCAGGTAGGATCAACTGTGGTAAATTCATGCACCAGACCTCTGCATAGGATCAGGTTGACGTTAGGATCTGTTTAAGAATATGTCCTAAAAAAAAAAAAAAGAAGAATATGTCCTTGGTTAGCGTCCCCTACTGCTTAACCTGTGTCCTTTCTCCTGAGAATGCTTTGTCAATAGATTACTTGCACAAGAATCCCCATCGTGGGCTCTGCCTGTAGGGAATCTGATCTAAGATAATCCCTAAATAAGATTTTTTAAAGGTCTGTACTGTACTGATCATCCCTCAGACATCAAGGGAGGAGCAGGGAGTTAAGCCATTAGAAGAGGGTGAAGAGGGGTGCCTGGGTGGCTCAGTAGGTTGAGCTTCTGCCTTCAGCTCAGGTCATGGTCTCAGGGTCCTGGGATTGAGCCCCACATGGGGCTCCCTGCTCAGTGGGGACCCTGCTTCCCCCCCTCTCTCTGCCTGCCTCTCTGCCTGCTTGTGATCTCTGTCTGTCAAATAAATAAATAAAATCTTTTTAAAAAAAGAAAGAAAATGGTGAAGAACTTGTGCTTAGCAAGCAAAAACTTCTCTGGTTACCAGGATCAGGCTTTCTTAGAAGGAAGCAGAACATTATACATAGCAAATAATATTTTCCTGTCACATGTACAAATTCCTAATAAGGAATTTATTACTATATGGAATAGGAGACCAATTTGCTTTCCCTACAGTAGAGTAGAGCTAACTGGCACAATATTTCTGGTATATTTCTGTAATTTTTTAGTATCTTTATAGACTTAGTTTAGTTAGCGTGCCCTTTATATTTGCTTCTTGACTTCCTCCAAGGCTTCTTATTCAGCAGGTCTGGATTGGGACCTGAGAATCTATGTTTTTAACAAGTTCCCAGAAATGCTGATGCTGCTGGTCCAAGGACCACACTTTTGAGAGTCATTGGTCTGAGGCGATTCCAAAGACTCAGTTGAAGTATTTTTATCTCCACATCCATAAGCAATCATAACCATTTTTATCCCCACAACTATGAAGCATTTGACACAACCCAGATACTCTATTAATCTGTCTTTGGAGCTACTGAGGCCTGGATTTCATATCTCCTCTGTTATGCAACAGCTATCTCCCTGCTCTTCTTATCTGTAAAATGAGAATAACAATGCCCATCTCATTGTATGTTGGGAGGTTTAAATGAAGTAACATATATAAGAGTATTTGACTTAGAGCAAGTGTTGAATAAATATTAGCCCCTTTTATATGATCTATTATTTCTAATGCTTTATATTTGTCTTTGGCCCTTCATCACAAAATTATATTCCACCATCAGAAATATATTGAGTAGAATAGTTGGTGTAAAAAAAAAATGGAAGGAATGAGCTTGCCTTCTGAAGTTGGCAGAAACCAGATGATGCTTCAGTTAAGCTATGTCTCTCTAGGAGGTGGGTTGTGAATATGTTAACCCTGGTGAGTGACCTGGCTCTTTACCAAGTCAAAGCATTGATGCCAACAAGTTCAAAAATCTAATCAATGTGACTAAATTCTTTGCTTAGGAAAGCATGATGGGAATGTTTGTGTAATAAACTAGAGGTCTTTGGCAATTGTTGGACTTAGGGTCTTGTTGATAAAAGGAGAAAGGGATTAGGAAGAATTCAACAGGATTTATCTATCTCTGAGGCTAGAACTCCTCAAAGAAAGGAGTTTTCAAACTCTTAAGGCAGCAGTTCTTGAACATTTTAGTCTCAGACCTCTTTACACTCTCATAAATTATGAAGATCTCAAAGAGCTTTTGTTTATGTGGGATAATATGTATCTCATATACACAGTAGAAAGTAAAACAGAAAGTTTAGAAATAATTATTTATCGATTCATTTAAAAATAACAATAGTAAACCTATTACAGGTTAACATAAATAATATATTTTTATAAAAAAATAATTATGTTTTCCCAAAAATAGTTAATGACTAGATTGGCTGACTCTATGTTATACTTCTGCACATGTCTTTGATGCCCACCTTAATAGAAGACAGCTGAATTCTCATATCTGCTTCTGCATTCCATCTGTGGTGCTATGTTGGTTTGAAGTATAGGATGAACATCCAGCCTCACACAGATAAGTAGTTGAAAAGGGAAGGCTATTTTAATAGCATTTTCAAATAATCATGGATATTCTTTGATATTACACTGAAACTCTTCAAGTGATAACTCCATGAAGATTAATTACAATTTGGAATCTGAAACCACATTAATGAACTTGTCTACACTGTTAAATTAATCTTCATGCCTGTATTGCACTTTGAATAGATTTTTATCCATGTGTGATTCTGCATTGGTCATTTGGAAAATATTAGTTCACTGAATTATGCAGATCTTCCCAAATGATGGCATATTACATTACATAAAATTTTAAATATCACACTTGTTAATATCACCACTGCTATGGTCTGAATGTGTCCCCCCAAATTTCATATATTGAAATCCTAACCCCCAAAGATTATGGTATTAGGAGGTGGGGCCTTTGGGAGGTGTTTCAATCATGAGAGTTCCCCATTCATGAATGGAATTAGTGTCTTTTTTTTTTTATAAAAAGAGACCCCACAGAGCTCCCTAGCCTTTTCTACCATTAGGACACAGCTAGAAGTCAGCCGTTTATGAACTGGGCAGTGGGCCCTCACCACACACTGAATCGGCCAGCACCTTAATCTTGTACTTCCCAAGCTCCAGGATTGTTAGAAGTAAATTCCTACTGTTTATAAGCTACCCAGTGTGTAGTGGTTTGTTACAGCAGTCCAAATGGACTAAGATAACCCCCTCACCCATTAGAAAAATCTTATTTTAAGTACTGCAAAGCAGACACAAGATTTACAGACAAATCTAATTTTCTCTTGGAAGCTCAAATTTTATCTTTGGCAATAAATAGTGTCAGTTTGTTTCCTTGAAGTGACAGGTTTACCTCATTCATTTTCAAGATATCTGCCAAATACGCTAGACCTAATGACCATAGTTTGTCAGTTGCTGGTTTTTTTTTTCCCAATTAAAACTGGTGTACCATGCAAAAGGCAGCCAGTTCAACATACAACTCAAGGAATTGCACAGGTGCTTTTCTTCAAGACAATTATAGTATTTTGCAATGCTTATGTCTCAGTCATTACACAGAATATTAAAGACATGTGTATTCAAGGGTTGAAATTTAATATTAATGATATTTACTGCTTCATCAAGGATATTCATAAATGAATCTGGCTTTTAAGAATACTGCCTGAGGTGCACCTGGGTGGCTCAGTGGGTTAAGCCTCTGTCTTCGGCTCAGGTCATGATCTCAGGGTCCTGGGATCGAGCCCCGCATCGGGCTCTCTGCTTGGCGGGGAGCCTGCTTTCCCCTCTCCCTCTCTGCCTGCCTCTCTGCCTACTTGTGATCTCTGTCAAATAAATAAATAAAATCTTTAAAAGAAAAAAAGAATACTGCCTGAATGTGCTAGTGAAGAATAAAATGACTTTTGGTTTTACTGCTTTGATTTGTGCTAAGCTCAGCAGTTTTACCCACCATTCCTTTTGCACCATCAATTGATACTGCTGGTCCGGAGACCAACCACTGTGAAGCAAGGTCCTATACTGCTCTTAGGGATCCAAGGGAGTCATGTGGAAAGAACTCTGGAATGCTTATTCCTGATTAAATCACAGCAGCTGCCTGTACTCTGATTTTATCTGTAATTAGTAGCATCCCTAAAAAGATTCTGGTGGAAAATAAAAACTTTATGACTCACTTCTATAAAGCATGTCTTGACTGAACTAACTATGGATAAAATCCACATTGAAAATTTTTTTTATTTATCCTGTGCATAGCAAGCCATCTATTGTTTTGAGTGCCAGCTTTGCACCACGCACTGTGTTGGGCACTGGAGATATAGTAATTGACAAGAAGGCCATGGTCCCTGACCACATGGTGCTTATAGTCTAGCAGGAGACACAGACAACCAACCATGTGTAATTAGACATTGCAAGAGAGCTAAAGGAAACAAATGGGATGCTCTAATAGAGAACAAAGGTATGAAAGGATGCATACATATTTGAATCAGTAGTTCTCAAGCTTTGGTGAGTATGAGAATGACCTGTAGAGCTAATACAGAATACAGAGGCCCTGACTTATTGAAGTAGGGAGAACCTGGGCCTCTGTAGTTTTACCAAGTGATTTTCTAAAATTTGAGCAGTGCTGCTTTAAATACAGTGCCCAGAGCAAGCCTCTCGGAGAAGGTGATCGTAAAACTGAGTCCTGACTGATAAGAATAATTGGGGAGGTGGAAGTGGTGCGTTTTCAGGGGGTTTGGGTCAGATTTGTCTGAGGTGATGCTAATTCTTCTACAGCTGTAGGCCTAGCTTTAGGACTGGTAAGTTCATTTATTGCTTAAGTGAGCCCATTCCGTAACTTACTACAAAAATATTTTGTCACTTTAGTGAACTACATGTTTCTATAACAAATAGTTTTATGAGCATAAGTGGTTACACTAGACATTTTGTATTTATAAGCCTTGTCATAGAATATATCTCTGAAGATCTTATCCCATTAACAAAGGACATAGCACATATCTTTATTTTTAAAAATTTATGCCCCTACTGGCTACTTTCCAACAGTGCCTTTTTACATGGTCACTGGAATGTAAATGTCCTCTGACTTCTCTTTGTTATCTTCCTGAGACTTGTACAGTCATCACGACACTTTGAATTAATTCTCAAAGTGCTTATGCTAATAAGATTATCTCCCCTCAAGGCTTTTCATTAAATATAATTGTAAAAATTACATTTCTTTAACTAAAATCAGGAAAAGAAATTAAGGTATTTAATTTCTGATTCTCATATAATTAAGTGAAAAATGGAGGATAAGAGTATTTCAGCTAGAGGGAATAGTATACAGGTTTGGCCCTGAGGAGAAAAAGGGCTTGGCTTCTTCAAAGAACTGGAAGAAGATGGTTATAGCTAGAGTGTCATGAGTAAGGGAGAGAGGAGCACAAGACAAGTCTGGAAAGTTCAACAGGGGTTAGCCCATGTAGGCCTTTGAGGCCAACACAAGGATTTTGGTTTTTATTCTAAATGTAAGGAGAACCCAATGGTAGGACATATCCATTATGAGTGTTCTGTGATGACAGTTATGTGTTGAATGCATTATAAAATAGTGTCATTATACACAAATATATTGTTATCTGGATTATTTGGTAGGTACAAGTTAGTCCTTAAAGTCTACTCAACTATTGGCAAATCAGTAAGATGGCATATCTACAACTTGAAAGCTGCAAACTAAATATTGACTGAATTTGAGCTATTGAAGAATCTACAACAGATCGGCTTCTAAAAGGAGGACCCTAGAAGACTGATATTGACAGAACCCGCTCCAGAATCCTAAGCTCCATTTTATTGGCCCATGAGCCACTCCATCTTTTTATTTCTCCATTGTTAATTCTTGCCCACCCCTGCTTCTTTGAATTCATTTTTTATTAGTCTTTCAATGGGTCACTTTCCCCAATCTCACTTTCTTCCTCCTTAAGAACACATCTTAATTGCACTATAGCCTAACGATAAGAATATGGGCTATTCAAATCCTACCTCTCTTCTTATTAGGTGAATGACCTTGTCTAAGTTCTATAACATCTCTAACCCTCAGATTACTCATCTGTAAATAGAGGATAATAATAGTGCCTAGTTATGGATATAAATGTGCAAATTTATATAGATATAAATGTGCAAATTCAGGTGTATGGCCTGCTGTATAGCATGTGCTCAAACATGTTACTAATATATCTTTAATTTTCTAATTAAATTTTCCATTTATATCATCCTCTCACATTTTGAGCTCTTTCTGATCAAGAAGTATATATTTTCAAATCTACCATATCACCCTTCATTCTGTTGTTACTCTATAAATAATACACTGTCTGTTTAATACAACTGTGAAATGCCACAAGACTTCAGAGAAGGGAGAAAATAGCTCCCTTAGGGCTGATAAGAAAACCCTTAAGTCAGTAGATGGATATAACTCCATAACTGAAGGACTGACAACATTTGAGTAGGCAAAAAAAGAAGGCATTCAAGTTGACAGGATTGTGATCAAATGTGTCAGATGGGAATGTGTAAGATAAGAATTCTTATTTGATGGTCAGTGAGTAGTCCAAATTATTAGAAATGGAGGATTTGTGTGTCAAAGTATTTGGAAAATTATGTCAGTGCAAAACTGAGGTCCACTTTTATCCTTGAGGTACTAAGTTTAGAATTTTTCCTACAAGCTTTGGAGAGCCGTTGAACAACTTGACATGAGAGAGGGACATAATGAAAAAGGTCCTTCATCAATATGGATCTGATGATACTGTGAAGATTTATTTGAGAAACTAGTTTCATGGCTATATTACTGCCTGAATGGGGTAGCAGTTGGGGGAAACAGAAGATTTGATCCAGGAGAAATCAGATGGGATTTGACAATTGAATCTAAAAGTTAAGGAGAAGAATAAACACCTTGAACTTGAAATCATTACAAAACATATAAAAGCAGGTTACTTTGGCTCTTTGCCTCTATAATTCTATCTTTTTAAAAATATTTTATTCATTTATTTGACAGACAGAGATCACAAGTAGGCAGAAAGGCAGGCAGAGGCAGAGGGAGAGGGAAAAGCAGGCTCCCTGCAGAGCAGAGAGCCCAATGCGGGGCTCGATCCCAGGACCCTGAGATCATGACCTGAGCCGAAGGCAGAGGCTTAATCCACTGAGCCACCCAGGTGCCCCTGTAATTCTATCTTTAAAGCAGTGTTAATAACATATAATCTCTCGGCTACACAGGGATGAAAAGAACATAAACAAGATACTCAGTGTGAAGCATGACTACTATGATAATAAATGCTAGGACCATACCATACCAAGCACAGGGAAAGCAATGAATAAACACTTGTTAATTTTTAATTATTTTGATACCTTGGAAATAGAGCCTCACATTCAAATCAAGGCAGTTTTATACAATAACACTAGATCAGGGAAGGAGGTACTGGATCTATATTTCTTGACTTCAAATCCTGATTTACACATTAATAGATTAAACAAACATATATCCTGCCCATGGGTCTAGGAGTAGAATAAAGCAGGGAAACTACTCAGTTAAAATTATTAATGGTTTCCCTATCTTTCCTCTTTCATAAGTAAAATCTCAGAATAGCGGAACCTCATGGATGTAAACATCTGTTTCTCTGATCTAACAAAGTCCAAGCTCTTTCATAATTAAATTATTAATTCTTTAATTGCCATTGAGAAGAAGTTATAGATATTTAAGTAAAAGTGGACAGTTATTCTCTGTAATAAAGTACAGGGTCCATTCCTTCCTCTGAAGATGACTCCTTCTCTGACCCCTGAGGTAGCCATTTCCCCCTTTATCCCACTACAGTTTGGGCCAGAGACTCGCCTTTCAGTTTCCAGGGATCATTTCCAGTGGCTCTTCTAAGGGCCTTTGGAATGGTAAATCTATTACTTCTAGAGGCCTGCTTCCAAAGAACCAAGAATACCCTAATAAGTAGTCAATAAAATAAGCCTACATCAAAAACCTGTGTATCTAGCATGGCAAAACCATGCCAAGCTCTCTAAGAGGTTCTGAGAGCATAGGCATGGCTTCTTCTTGCCAGATAATAGCCCAGTTAGTCTTATTTGAAAGTGGAGAATCTCTACCAGAATGACTAAAATTTAAAGGAATTACAATACCTATTGTCCTTAAGGCTAGAATAGGATAAGGAATAACTGAAACTCTCACATCTTGCTGATGGAAGGGTGAACTGATGCAACCACATTACAGAACTATTTGACAATATCTAGCAAAGCCGAACATATGTACATCCCATGACCCAGAAATTTCACTTCTGGATATGCACTCAAGAGAAATGAGGGTTCCTGTTCATCAAAAGGCATGTTCAAGAATCCATAGCAGCTTTTTTCATAATGGGCCCAAACTGGCAACAACCCTAATACACATCAATAATAAAATGGGTCAGTAAATGATAGTATATTCATGCAATGTAATACTAAACAGTGATTAAAATAAATGAAACATAGATGAAACTCATGGACATAATGCAGAGTCAACCCAGGCACAAAGGAGCTCATAAAACTAAAGGACAAACAAAGGGTCACTGGAAAGGAGCATGAGGGAGTCTTGGGGTTTTTTGAAATGATCTATATTTTAATCTGATTGGTGGTCACATAGGTGTATGTGAAAGTTCACTGAACCATTCTTTTAACATTTGTGTGCTTTGAAGCATATAAACTTTATCTCAATTACAATTATAAATTAATAAATAAATATATTTATATTGTTGAACATTAAAAAAGGTGGGGAGATCCAAAGCACAGGAATTAAATGAGTTGCCCAAGATCATCCTTTGTCTGGATTTGGATATGTATTCCACTGCATTGCTTTGACTATACTGCTTACCAAAGTGGAATTACATTTTGAAAACATTTCACTTGATTATAGAAACTGGGCATCTTCTTTATTAGAATGAAAGTCTGAACCTTCTGCAATTGGTAGATTGACCAACTTTCTGCTCTTCCAAACTATGAAACAAGAGAGGGCTTCAAGATTGCAAAGCCATTGCTGTTTCCCAATCCTAGTGCTAAAACTATCCCCAGGATGGGACTATTTGGGCTGGGATCTTATTGGTTACCCATCCAACATATTTGTATTATCTATAATATATTTGGTACTGTACCTTATATTAAGAGGATATAGGCTCTTCTCTTTCTAATGAAGAGGCTATAATACATCCTTAAGAAAGTTACAGTGTCTTTTGAAGATGTGTTGCTTACCTTTCAGATAAAAGCCCACAGAAGTCTCTTATTAAATGAGATCAGCAATAAATTCTGTAAACTGGTGTTCTTAACCATCTATATGGTCCCATGAATGGACTTGAAGGGGTCCATGAATCCCACGAAATTACACACATTTCTCCATGTGTATATTAGTATTTTTCTGTGGAGGTAAAAAAGCTTTTGTGGTAGCCATGAAAATGGACCTCTCAAATCCACTGCAAGGACCATAGTGACTGATGGCCCCACCTGCTGCACTCTGAAATCCATCACTGTGTTGATGCCAAGGCCATGCTTCATGGAGCCTGCTCCAAGCCAATGATGTGGGACTTCTCTGGTGGCACCTCTAGCTCAAGGAATCCCTGACAGCTTTGCAGAATGCCCTCAGAACTGCATTACAGTCTAAGACCCAACCTTCCAACTTTCCTCCCTCCTATCTCTTTCACCCGGAGTCAGATCTGCTTTGAGGGCTCCAGCCCCTCTGGGTTCACTCCCTATTTCCTCTCATAGTCACAGTCCCCAATAAGTCTCATATGGCTAGTTCCATTATGGCATCTACTTCTCATGAGGCCTGGACTACATAAATAGTACCAGGAGTCTGAGAATATAGGCACTAAGATATACAATTAAAACATGGTCATTCATTGTCCTGCAGGTGAATACGACATTGTCCTGGTTGGTAGGCAGGGCACAGACTGTCCCTGGCACAAAGTTGTGACTTAATTGTTAAAGATTTCACAGGTGATTATCCCAGTGGAGGAGTCCAGTGGTCATGGACATGCTGGAATACTTTTTTCAAAGTATAAAACAGTGCTGTATCTTATATCTCCTATCACAGAAAAGCACAGCCTCTGGGAGGCCTCTTTGGGTTCTAGAGGTAGCACATTACACTCCTAGGAATATTCCTCCAACATGGAAGACTGGCACCTTTCAGTAGGGTCCAGAGCAGGAAAAGGTTCTGCAACAGGTCCAGGGTTTGTAACACCATATAGTCTGCTGGATTGTACATCCCAAGTGGAAAGACTTTAAGGTATTACAAATATCAGCAGTGGAAAATGATACGGTATGGAACTTATAGCAAGCTCCAGCAGGAGAAAAGCAATGCAGGCCCTGGGAATCAGAAGAAAGGGCCATCCACAGCAGAAAATGATATGCCTTTTGAGAAATGAGTTCTGATATGGTACTGGGCCCCAGGAGAGACAAAATATTTGATTACAGGCACCGAGTGACCATGCAGCTGGAGCTGCCCATTGAGTTGAGTTTTTCTGAGCTGTCAAATTATAAAGTCAGACTTTATAACCAAATAAGTTACACATTATAAAGGCCTAACTTATACCCAAATAAGTTACAAATTATAAAGGTCTAATATCCGTCCATAATAATATGGAAATGATGCATCCCGAATGGGACCTGGGCAAGATGAGAGGAAACAAGTAGACTGCATGAGAAGGCACTCCAGATGCCTATGTCACTCAAAGGAGTTGTACTAGTGCCCCACCAAGGCTTGAGCCTATAGTTATATGGGGGAGGGTTCTCATATGACCTGCTGAAGGAAGAGAATAAAGCTCTTGCTTGGTTTATAGTTTGTCTCAGTGTGTGAGTGAAAGCTGAAAAGGGATGGTGGCTATATTACACTATATTTAGGAGTATCCCTGAATAATAATAATAGGAAAAATCTTACCAATGGGTGGAAAATAAATGGTACATCTGGTCATCCACTTTGTGTGGAAGGAATGATGGTCTGAGATGAGAATATTTAGATACATGACAGTGGCCAATGGCCTGGGAGGAAAGACTCAAAGATCAGATACAAGAAGTTCTGGGCTAGAGCAATGTAGATGGAAACATAGGAGTGGGTACAAAATGTGAAGATATTTGTATCACATGTAAATGTCCACCAGAAAGCATATACCACAAAAGAGACATCAAACAACCAAGGAGGCAAAATGACTGAGCTAGTTGACATCAGCTAGCCTCTATCATCAGCCACTTCAGAATTGGCATGATAGGCATATTCATGAAGTGGTCATGGTGACCAAGATACAGGCCAGTAACATGGATTCCCACTTAACAAAGTTGATCTAGTTACTGCTACCTCTGAATGTCCAACCTGTTGGCAACAGAAACCCATACCAAACTCCCAAGTATGGCACTTCCCCTGGTCATTTGGTGCTAAGTCAACCCATCCTGGAAGAGTCGGTATGGGTTCATCATTCCTGCCTATAGAGCCTCAGCCAGTAGCACTATCCAGGAGATTTTGGAAGGCCTGATCCACAAGCATGCAACATAGCATCTGACCAGGGGACTCACTTTACAGTGAAGGTGGGGTGGAAGTGAGACCATGACCATGGGATCCACTGGTCATATCATGCACCATATTATCCAGAAGCAGCCAGACTCATAGAACACTGAAATGGATTTCAAAAGAAGTAACTAAAGTACCAGTTTTGAGGCAACACTCTAAAAGAAGGGGGACCTTTGGGGCACCTGGGTGGCTCAGTGGGTTAAGCCGCTGCCTTCGGCTCGGGTCATGATCTCAGGGTCCTGGGATCAAGTCCTGCATCGGGCTCTCTGCTCAGCGGGGAGCCTGCTTCCTCCTCTCTCTCTCTGCCTGCCTCTCTGCCTACTTGTGATCTCTCTCTGTCAAATAAATAAATAAAATCTTTAAAAATAAATAAATAAATAAATAAAAGAAGGGGGACCTTCAGAACACAGTGAGCACATTAAATCAGAGACCTCTATCTGGTGCTATGTCCCCAGTAGGAAGAATACATGGATCCAGTGGCACATGAGTTGTATATTTGGTTAAGCAACTGACTCTTGGTTTTGGCTCAGGCTGTGATCATGACAGCATTGGTGGTCATGGTCTTTTGCAAGGGTACAGTCTTGCCAGAGGATACAGAAAGGGTTACTACCAGGCTACTACCAGGACACTTTGGACTTCTTGTATCCAAAGATCAGAGGGCAAGAAGAGGAGTCACAGTCATGGCAAGAGTAAGTGACCCTGATTATCAGGAGGAAGTAGGGCTGCTTTTACATAATGACAGTAGGAAGGAATATGTGATAACTGGGTTATACAGCTGGGTACCTCTTGGCATGCTTTTACCCAATTATAACTATGAATGGGCAAGTGTAGCGATTCTAGCTTCAGAAGAGTATGATTCCCAAAGGCTTAGATATTTCAGGAGTGAAAGTTTTGGTTATACCATCAGGTAAAGCCAGTAAGACCTACAGAGATGATACATGAAGGTGAGAGAAATTTAGAATGGGTAGTAGAGGAAAGAGATAATGAATTCTAACTGTAGCTCCAAGACCAACTGTAGCAACAGGGGTTACAATTTGCCCCACTAGCCCTCCTTTTCTGAGATTTCCTCTCAGGAAAAGAGGCCCATGGTGGAGGACTGTTTTTAGAATTTGTGTGAGGTAGTTCTGTGCAGCACAAGAAACAGAATAAGAATCCCCTTTTTAGATCTCTGACTGTAGGGAGTAGAAGTGATACATAGCCCGTTGGTTCCCAGCCAGTGAGTGAGTATAGTAGGAATACTAAGGCAGGCATGTTCCTGACAGATGAAGGATTCCTATGACAGGCCAACTTTGGCTCAAGGACTCCTGAAGGACCTTACTGAACTCTCTGAAATCTGCAGTGAATTCTAAGACACTTCCACCTAACCTTCCTTCCCTTCCTTTCTCCTCTATAGGGGTCAGATCAGATATCCGCAGTCTGACAGCTCTCCTAGCGTTTCCTGTTCTGCCTTCCTCCCTCACATTCCCTCACAAGCCTTTCTCTCAAATCTCTTGCACAACTAATCCCATTTTAGAGGACTTGACTCAACACAGCTTTCATCAGATACTCAAAAGTTCTGTGACCTAAAACAGGTTACAACCCAGATGCCAGATGCTGAGTTTGCATTCTTGTCTTGAAAGAACAAGGAACAGAAATTTGAAGAGTCCTTGACTCAGTTCAATGGTCTCATTCTTGCTATGTCAAGGTGAATAAGATTGTGCTGGTGCATCTGGGAAGATGAGTCAACATTGGGAATAAGTTTAGGCCAACTTGATTTCTCTTCCTTTGGCCAGACAGGTCAGCCTTCCAACAGAGTCAGGCTTATTATATAAACTATGGGAATTCAGTGGAATGTCGCAAAAGCAATTAAGCTAGAGAAATAGTCTGCCTTAAATTTTTATTAAAATAATATATTAAAGAGAATAAAAATCCTTCCCAAATCATCCAAGTTGCAATGTTATCTGTCACTCCAAGAACTTGAAGTATACCACAAACAACGGCTTTCTCCATCCTGAAAAATGCAGTGATGAGGGAAGATGATTGCAAACTATTTCTGGAGAAAATTAAATACATACATTTTAGGTTTTAGACAGTTAGCATTTTTTATAAAATGTGCACTCCCCAACCATACTTGAGCTTTCTCCATGATGTTGTGTTTTGTTGTCAGGGAGGGAGACAATATCTAACTAATAGATCTATTACCCATGGGGGAGAGTTTCAGAGGCTGGCAACATCCTCCTCTCTTATTAATGACAAGACTGATTCAGAATACTCTTCCTCGACCCATTTATTCATGGGTATGTTATCAAGAATAATCTCAAGCTTTCTCTTTCACAGCATAATAAAAAACAAATGGACTCAAGCAAAATTTTTACTCTGTCTGCTTTCTGTCCCACTCTTGTTCTGGTAAAATTTCCTGGGTCTTTCCTCCTCAAAAGAGCAAAATAAAAACTTTTTTTTCCAAAAATTTTAGTGTGAAATCTCTTCAAGATGTCAGCCCAACTTAAAGTAGCTGAGGGTATGACACATCTAGGGTAATGTGAGGAGAGAGGAGAGGCTGAAGTTAGGGTCCAGGATATAGGTGGAGTGAAGCCTTTTTCAAAGCACAAAAAGTCCCAAATGACCTTTCCTCAAAAGTGATGTCTCTGGGGGAGCATCCTGGTGTTCACAGCAGGATATGAGGGTGACGAAACTATAGGTTGATTGGATGATTGGATCTTTTCCTTGTTTTTACATCCATAGCTGATCTAGTTGCCAAAATCATCTGGGCATTCTCTTAGGGACACACACACACAAATACTGGAGGTACATGTCAGCTCTGCAATTTAATTAATCAGGAGACCCAATGCACCAAGTGACCCTAGTGGAAGCATTTAATTTCTTGCACCTAAACTGATCCATTTGTGGAACAGAGGTAATGTTACTTATCTCTTCCTTATTCCATAGGTTCTTATGAAGGGGAAAGATACCTTGATTTTAATTTAATCAGGTTATAATGACCAAAATAATCAAATGTGATTCACAGGAATCTTTCAACATTAACCACGTTGGTTTTGTTTTCATCAAAAGAAAACTTAGTACCCTCATCAAAATGCCGATAGTTTTTGTCATAGAGTTAGAATAATCCTAAAATTTGCATGAAATCACAAAAGACCCCAAATAGCCAAAGCAATCTTAAGAAGAATAAGACTGGAGGTATTACAATCTCAGATTTAAAACTAGATTACAAGGCTATAGTAATCAAAATAGCATGATATTGGCTATTGGATAAAATAGATGTGTAGATCAATGAAACAGGATAGAGAACCCAGAAACAATCTCACACTTATAATGTCAATTAATCTGTGACAAAGGAGGTAAGAATATACAATGGGGGGGAAACACAGTCTCTTCAATAAACAGTGTTGGGAAAACTGGACAGCTACATGCAAAAGAAGAAAACTGGACCATTCTCTTACAACATACACAAAAATAAACTCAAAATGAATTACAGATCTAAATGTGAAACCTGAAACCATAAGACTCCTAAAAGAAAATGTAGGCAGTAGTCTTTGTGATGTCAGCCTTAGCAACCATTTTTTTGTTATGTCTCCTCAAGCAAGGGAACAAAAGCAAAAATAAACTATTGGGACTACACCAAAGTGAAAACTTTGGCACAGCAAAGGGAACCATCAACAAAACAAAAAGGCAACCTACTGAACGGGAGAAGACATTTGCAAATGATACACTGATAAGGCATTAACATCCAAAAATATATAAAGAGCTAATGCAACTCAACACCAAAAAACCCTAATAATCTAACTTCAACATGGGCAGGGGACCCGAAAAGATATTTTTCCAAAGACATACAGATGGTCGACAGACACATGAAAAGATGCTCAGCATCACTAATCATCAGGGAAATGCGAATCAGAACCACAATGAGCTATGACCTCACACCTGTCAGAATGACTAGTACCAAGAGACAAAAAATAACAACTGTTGGCAAGGATATGGAAAATAGGAAACCTTGTACACTGTTGGTGGGAATGTAAATTGGTGCAGCCGCTAAGGAAAACCGTATAGAGGTTCGCCAAAAACTCAGAAATAGAAATGCCATACTATCCAGATTCCACTAATTCACACTAATTCAAAAAGATATCTGTACCCCTATGTTCACTGCAGTGCTATTTATAATAGCCAAGTAAGAAGTAAGCTAAGTGTCTACTGATAGATAAATTAATAAAGCAAATGTGTACATACACACATACACACACAGTAATATCACTGTCATAAAAGAGAATGAAATCTTGCCATTTGTGACAACATGAATGGACCCAGAAGGTATTCTGCTAAATGAAATAAGTCAGAGACAAATACCATATGATTTTACTTATATGTGGAATCTAAAAAAACAAACAAACAAAACACGAACAGAAACAGACTCATAAATACAGAGAACAAACTGGTGGTTGCCAGAGGGAAACAGGGTAGGGGGATGAGTGAAAGTAAAGGGGACTAAGAGGTACAAATTTCCAGTTATAAAATAAATAATCAAAATAAACAAATAATCACAAGGATGAACAGTACACAGAAAAAAGGAAAGAATACCCTGGAATACTATGCAGCCATCAAAAGAAATGAAATCTTGCCATTTGCAATGACGTGGATGGAACTAGAGGGTATTATGCTGAATGAAATAAGTCAATCGGAGAAAGACAACTATCATATGATCTCCCTGCTATGAGGAAGTGGAGATGCAACGTGAGGGGTTTGGGGGGTAGGAAAAGAATAAATGAAACAAGATGGGATCGGGAGGGAGACAAACCATAAGAGACTCTTAATCTCACAGAACTGAGGGTTGCTGGGGGGGAGGGGGAGAGAGAGAGGGTCATGGGGTTATGGACATTGGGGTGTGTATGTGCTGTGGTGAGTGCTGTGAAGTGTGTAAACCTGGCGATTCACAGACCTGTACCCCTAGGGCTAGAAATACATTATATGTTTATAAAAAATTTTTTAAAAATTTTTTTTAAAAAGGGAAAGAATATAAAACGTGGTAGCTCTGACAGACTTAAAGATGTAGCTTGAAACATTCTTTGAGAACCCTGAGTGGGGAAAGGGAAAAAATAAAATGTTACTACTTAATTATTACTAGCTTATTTTTTTAAAGATTTTATTTATTTATTTGACAGAGACACAGTGAGAGATGGAATACAAACAGGGGGAGTGGGAGAGGGAGAAGCAGGCTTCCCGCTGAGCAGGGAGCTGGATGCGGGGCTCAAGGGGCTCCAGCCCAAGACCCTGGGATCATGACTTGAGCCGAAGGCAGACTTTTAATGACTGAGCCACCCAGGTGCCCCTAATTATTACTAGTTTAAAGACAACAATGTTAGTGTTATAAAACTATTCCCCACACGGTGCTGTTCTCAAAAGAGCATATTTCATGCAACTGAAGGTAAATTTTAAATAGCTTAAAATATTTTTGCTCATATTTCAGCAACTCTGTGAAGAGAAACACATAGTCCTCAGCAGTGTCTTAAAATTCCTTTTTGTATTCCTTTCCCATACACGCCCATCACACATCACAGGTGCTCCCTTATCTCTCTCCTTCCAACCAACATTTCGACATTAGCAACCAATGTTTACATTGGATGACTAGTCCAAGTCTAGCAACTCATGATTCCACAAAACTCTTATCTACATACTCTGCTTCACCATTTTTTTCTGATTGCAGCACAGAAACTCTCAAACCAATTTGTCATTAGAAGTCCTTCATTGGAAGGGAGAAAAAGGAGTGAACAAGGAAAGAATTCATTTTAAAAGACATGGGGAAGGTAATGGCCATAAACTCTCAAATGTCAGGAATCTTTACTCTATTGCACTATAATCTGGCTTGCACCTACCACATTACATATTTAAAAATATTAAAATATTTCCTGAATGGTTTTTGCTACTAGCATATAAAGAGTAATGATTCTCACTGGAGGAAGAAATGAGCCATTTGACATGGAAATAACAATAGCCTCTGTCTTTAGTTGGCCAGCTGCAGCTACACTAGCAATTGAGTTGAATGTTTTCCAAGGCTTTATTCACTAAGGATTGTTCATAATGATGTCTAGGAAAGGAGTTTTTCCTTCTAAATTTCACAAGCACCTTTCAAAACAAAAAAAAAATGTGAGAAATTATATATATATATATGTACGTATATATAGGGAGAGAGAGATGATTATTATCAAAGAAAAAAATTTTAATAATAGATGGTATACATTAAATAACTTCTTTGGACATGATGTGTGTGTGTGTGTGTACATGTATGTGTATGTGTGTGTATTTGTGTGGCATAATTGGCCATTTCAGATAGGTAGGTCAAGTTTGGGGAAAATATGTTCATGTGCTAAGAACTAGTTCTTTTTTTTTTTTTACTTTATTTAAGCTTTATTTAAACATATGATGTAACCCCACCACCCTCACCCAACCCCTCTTCCCCCCCACCCCCCTCAGTTTGTTTTATGACATTAAGAGTCTCTTTTGGTTTTTCTCCCTCCCGATCCCATCTTCTTTCATTTTTACTTTTCCTACCACCTTAACTCCCACCCCCGTTGCATCTCCACTTCCTCATATCAGGGAGATCATGTGGTAGTTGTCTTTCTCCAGTTGACTTATTTCGCTAAGCATAATACGCTCTAGTTCCATCCATGTCGTCGCAAATGGTAAGATTTCATTTCTTTTGATGGCTGCATAGTATTCCATCGTATATATATACCACATAAGAACTAGTTCTTATATTAGAGCACACATTGTATTCTACCTTGTATTATTATTATTTATTAAGAGATTTGTCTCCATTAGCTCATAAATCTCTTAAATACAACAGCAGAATCTTTTCTTTGTATTCTATAGAACAGTGTTACACAAATGATAAAGGGAACAATCCAACAAAAAGAGGCAACGGGGGTGGGGGTTAAGGTGGTAGGAAAAGAAAAAATGAAACAAGATGGGATCGGGAGGGAGACAAACCAAAAGAGACTCTTAATGTCATAAAACAAACTGAGGGGGGTTGGGGGGAGAGGGGTTGGGAGAGGGTGGTGGGGTTACATTATATGTTTAAATAAAAAAGCTTAAATATAAAAAAGAGGTAATAATTATAAATATATATGCACCAAACATGGGCACACTCAAATACATAAAGCAACTATTAACAGACATAAAGGAAGAAATTGATAGTAATTCAAAAATACTATGGGACTTTAATACCACACTTACATCAATGAATAGATTCCCAGACAGAAAATTGACCAAAAAACAGTGGAATTAATGATACATTGGATTAGATGGATCTAGTAGGTATATTCAGAACATTACATCCAACAACAGTGGAATACACAGTCTTCTAAGGTACACATGGAACATTGTCCAGAACAGATCACATGCTCAGCCACAAACCAAGTCTCAACAAATTAAAAAAAGACTGAAATCATTATCATGTATCTTTTTCAACTACAATGGCATAAAACTAGAAGTCAATTATAAGAAAAAAATCTGAAAAGAACATAAATGCATGGAGGTTAAATAAACAATGAATAGACCAACCAAGAAATCAAAGAGAAAAATCAAAAAATACTTGGAGACAAATAAAAATGAAAACACAAATGTCCTAAATCTTTGTGATACAACAAAAGCTATTCTAAGAGGAAAGATTATAGCAATACAGGGCTACCTCAGGAAGGAAGAAGAATCTCAAAGTAATAGCCTAACCTTACACCTAAAGAAGCTTGAAAAAGAAGAACACACAAAGCCCAAAGCCAATAGAAGGAGGGAAATAAAAATCAGAGCAGAAATAAATGAAACAGAGACTTTAAAAATAGAATAGATCAATGAAACCAAGAGTTGGTTCTTTGAAAGAGTAATAAAATTGGTAATTCACTAGTCAAACTCAGAAGAAAAAAGAGAGACAGAGACTCAAATAAAAACAGAAATTAAAGAGGAGAAATAACAACACTACAGAAATACAAAGGATTATTGTTAAATAAAAATCTATAATTATTTATAATCACTGAGAGAGAGCTGCAATCTCTCTACAAAGAGAATATTATAAAAATTATATGCCAATAAATTAGACAACCTAGAAAATGGATAAATTCCTAGAGACATACAATCTTCCAAAATTGAATCAGGAAGAAATAGAAAATTTGAACAGACCAATTATAAGCAATGATACTGAATCAGTGATTTAAAAAAACTCTCAATAAACACAATTGATAATCCATTAGCCAGACTCATAAGAGAAAGAGAGAGACAGAGACTCAAATAAAATCAGATGGTGTCACAGGTGAATCCTACCAAATATTTAAAGAAGAGTAAATACATATTCTTCACAAAGTATTTCAAAAAATAAGAGAGAGGAAGGAAATGTTCCAAATTCAGTGAGGGCAGGATTACCCTGATACCAAAACCTAATAAAGATACCACTAAAAAGAGAACTACGGGCCAATATTCCTGATGAACATAGATGCAAAAATCCTTAACAAAATATTAGCGAACCAAATTCAATAATACATTAAAAAAATCATTCACCATGATCAAGTGGGATTTATTTCTGGGATGCAAGCGTGCCTCAATATTTACAAATCAATCACCATGATACATCACATCAACAAGAAAAAGGATAAAAACCACATGAGCATTTCAATAAATGCAGAAAAAGCATTTGACAAAATAAAACATCCACTCATGATTAAAAAAAATAACTCTGAACAAATCAGGTACAGAGGACATATACCTCAACATAATAAAGGCCATATATGAAAAACCCACAGCTAACATCATTCTCAATGGTGGAAAACTGAGAGCTTTTCTCCTAAGATCAGAAACAAGACAGGTGTGTCCACTCTCCCAACCCTTTATTCAACATAGTACTGGAAGTCCTAGCCACAGAAATCAGACAACAAAAAAGAAATAAAAGGCATCTAAATTAGTAAGGAAGAAATAGAATTTTCACTATTTGCAGATGACATGATACTATATTTAGAAAATCTTAAACACCACACCAAAAACTCCTAGAACTGATAAATGAATTCAGTAAAATTTCAGGATACAAAATTAATACACAGAAATCTCTTTCATTTCTATACATGAATAATAAAGTAGCAGAAAGAGAATTTAGGAAAACAATTTCATTACAATTGTACCACAAAGAGTAAAATATGTAGGATTAAACTTAATCAAGGAGGTGAAAGACTTGTACTCTGAAAATTAAAAAGCACTGATGAAAGAAATTGAAGATGACACAAACAAAAGGAAAGATGTTCCATGCTCATGGATCAAAAATACCAATATTGTTGAAATGTCCATACCACCTAAAGCAATATAATTCTAAGTAGAACAAATAATCCTAAAGTTCATGTGGGACCACAAAAGACTCCAAATAGCCAAAGCAATCATGAGAAAAAACACAGCTGGAGGTATCATAATCCCAGATTTCATGATATACTACCAAGCTGCAGTAATCAAAACAGTATGGTACTGGCACAAAAACAGACACATAGATCAATGGAACAGAATTGACAGCCCAAAAAGAAACCCCTGCTTTTATGGTTAATTACTCTGCAACAAATAAGGCAAGAATACATAATGGAAAAAAGACAGTCTCTTCAATAACTGGTGTTGGAAAAACTGGACAGCTACTTGCAAAAGAATGAAACTGGACTACTTTCTTACACCATACACAAAAATAAACTCAAAATGAATTAAAGACCTAAATATGAGACCTGAAACTATAAAATTCCTAGAAAAAAAACATAGGCAGTAAGCTCTTTGACATCATCCATAGAAATATTTTTCAAGATATGTCTCCTTTGGCAAGGGAAACAAAAGTAAAATCAAACTATTAGGACTACACCAAAATAAGGGTTTGCACAACAAAGGAAACGATCAATGGAACAAAAAGACACAACCTACTGAATGGGCAAAGATATTTACAAATGACTTATCCAATAAAGAGCTAGTATCCAAGATATATGAAGAACTTATATAACTCAACACCAAAAAACAAATTATCTAATTTTTAAAAAATAGGCAGAGGAACTTATTAGACATTTTTCCAAAGACATACAGATGGTCAACAAGCATATAAAAAGGTGTTCAATGTCATTAATCATCGGTGAAATGCAAATAAAAACCACAATGAAATATCACCACACACCTGTCAGAATGGCTAAAATAAGAAACCCAAGAAATAACAAGCACTGGTGAGGATGTGGAAAAAAACCAAACCCTCATGCACAGTTATGGGATTGCAATTGGTGCAACCACTGTAGAAAACAGTATGAAGTGTCCTCAAAAATTCCTCAAAAACAGTATGAAAATTCCTCAAAAATTCAACACAGAATTACCATATAACTCAGTAATTTGACTAGCGGGTATTATCCAAATAAAATGAAAACATTAATTCAAAAAGATATATGCACCCCTATGTTTACTGTAATGTTATTTACAATAGCCAAGATATGGAAGCAATTCAAGTGTCCAGAGATAAATGAATGGATAAAGAAGATATGGTATATATACACATATATACACAACAGAATATTACTCAGCCATAAAAAAGAATGAAATCTCAGAGAGCCTGGTTGGCTCAGTCATTAGGCGTCTGACTTCGGCTCAGGTCGTGATCCCAGGGTCCTGGGATTGAGCCCCACTTCGGGCTCCCCGCTCAACAGGGAGCCTGCTTCTCCCTCTCAAGCTCCCCTCTGCTTGTGTCCCCTCTCTTGCTGTCTCTCTCTGTCATAAATAAATAAAAGCTTAAAAAAAAAGAATGATATCTTGCCATTTGCAACAACATGGGTAATCTAGAGGGTATAATGTTAAATGAAATAAGTAAGTCAGAGAAAGGGAAATAACATATGATTTCACTCAAAAGTAGAATTTAAGAAACAAATCCAATGAATAAAGTAAAAAAGAGACAAACAAAAAAGAGACTCTATACAAAAGTATAGAGAACAAACTGGTAGTTGCCAGAGAGGAGGTAGTGGAGGGGATGGATGAGATAGGTGAAGGGGATTAAGAGTACACTTATCGTGATGAACACTAATGTAGAGAATTGTTGAATCATTATACTGTACACCTGAAATTAATTTAACACAATATGTTATTATATATATGTGTGTGTATATATATATATATATATATAGAGAGAGAGAGAGAGAGAGAGAGAGAGAGAGAGAAGCTACTCAAAATGTGGTTTATGGATCAGAGCTGGTCCCTGGCCTATGAACTCTTTGTTACCAGTCTGCAACAAGTACACAAACTGAGGGTATGTATTCACAATCTTTTCTAGAAATTTAAGATTTCCATATTGTTTAAGTGCATGATCACTGTAGTTATCTTGCTAAGCAAGGCATAGACCAGATTGGGTGTTAAGCTTGCTCAGATGAGTTGTATGTAGTAGGAGCTGTGTACTTGTCCTGGATAGTAATAAACAAAAACAAAAAGCTGGGGGGTTTTGGGTTTTTTTGTTTGTTTGTTTTTACCATAGAGAGTTTGAGAAGCACTGCTCTAAAAATGTAGTTGTCAAACTATGGTCTGTGAGACAAAAGCTACTGGTCAGCTATCTGGTTTTGTATAAGTTTTAGTGGAACAAGACTTGTCCATTCATTTTCTTATTATCTATGCTGCTTCCACCCTACAGAGACAGAGTTGAGTAGTTGTAGCACAGACACATGGCCCTCAAAGCTTAACATATTTACTATAGGATCCTCTAAAGAAAAGTTTAACTGATCCTTGCTCTAAAGGCATGTGGGTTTTTTTTTTTTTTGGACTATATTTGACTGTAATCCATAGTGAGAAGTACATTTTACTCTGGAGACAAGTAGACACAGATATATCTATGTATCTGAGACAAAAGTTTTACAAAAAATATTTACTCACTCTACATTCAACACACTCATATTTGTATTCTACTCTGCTTTGCTCTATTTTATTTAAAAAATACTGGACACACATAATAAATCAATACTACAACCTATTATAGATTTTTATCCATAATTTTTAAAATCACTGCTTGAAATCCTGTAGCATGTGCCTGGCACAAAGATGGCACATAGAAAACATTTATTGAATGCTTCATTGATGTTTACTCATATCAAGTTATTTTCCTTCCATGTCATATAGGGTTTACTGATATTGGGTATTATGTCCATCTTTCATGTTCTTCCTTGTACCACAAGGACTGAAAGCATGGAAACTGTATTTTCCAGATTCCTTTGTCATCAAGGTTCCAGTTAGATTTTGCTATGACAGAATGAAGGAGGAGCTATTATTCCCTAATGGCAGGTACAGGGGGATCAACGGATGCAAGCAGTAAGCACAGCGTTTTGCCACACTTCCAGTCATCCACCTGAGAGTTGTTCTCTCCAGGGCTACAGGCAGCTGAAATAATTGGTGGCAGCTTTGCTGTGCTCCCTGTACTTCAACAAAAGGAATTTCAGGGGAAAATTATGCAAAGGAGGAGGTATAGTCAGGGGTATGCTGGTAAATGTTTAACACCTGACTGTCTAATTTGTAGGGTGTGCCCATTTCCATGGTGTAAATACTATGCCACAATGGCCAATTTCGTTGTGGCATCAATAAATGGTGGAGTTGGGAAGAAAGGCACATGATCAGGTCTATAAGCTAGTGGGAGCTGGCTACAACACACTAGGTATAGTATTCCTAGTCCCAGTTTTCACCCACTGTCTAGGCATTCCATCTTTCACTTCCCAAAATATTTTATTATTCTTGTTATTCATAGTAATGTTCTATAAAGTCACTGCAAACATTGAATTAGCAAATACTCAACCATTGCTCCTAAGGAAAATACAGGGTTAGGTTCCTGAAAGTCTTTAGTCACAACATTTTCATCAACTGATCAGCACATAACTTTGTTTTATCTTTGTTTCTATTTAGTGACACCTGATTTCATACACATTGTTGGTTCATTAACACTGAACTAGTAGCCAAAATATTATGTCTGAACGAAACATCCAACACACATATTTTCCTTATAAAGCATATCACAGCCTTCTTTCACTTAGGAACACTGGCCAGGACTTCAACACTTTGCTTGGCTGCCATTTTAAACAGCAAAATCACTAGCAGAAGCACAGAAATGGGGAAAACATGGCACTACATAGGCTGCAATAAGGACACTTGTTTACAGTATGAGATCTGAAGCAAGAAGGCAGAGTACTGCCATGTTCAGTCTCAGCTAGGAATGCGCACACGGAGCAAGCAACTCAAAATTTTTCACTGCTCTGCACATGTCTGTGAATGACAGCAAAAGCACCACGAGCATTCATCTGGGTGTTACAAATAAATTTTAGTTAGTAGGCAGATTCATAAATAAAGAATCATGAATCCATTTGTGAATCATGAAGATCAACTATCTAATATGGTCACCCTAGTTATGAAGTGACAAAAATAATTAAGTCTTTTCATGGATAGAAAGAATAGGAGTGCTGGAAGTGTTAGTTCGAGAGGAGAAAAGATTTGGAATCTGGGTAAGATGTTGTTGAAAAAGATTGTTTAAAAATCAACTTAAAGGAATTGCAAGAGGCCAGACAAATTAGATTTGTTACAGGCTTTATCTTTCTCTAGAGCCCTAGGAGCTCAGAATTCTAATCAAATCTAGACTCTTACTATAGATGTTTTAGTCTGCCAGTTGGCAAATGGGATGAACAACAAGGTCACTACCTTCATCCTGATGACTTTATTGGAATTTATTGCAACACCAGTCTGCTTCTTATTGGTTTTCAAAATGAGGGAGAAATTGAGAAATCCAGAATTTTGGGAGCATCCTTATGAAGTCTGATCTTGTGTTCAGGTCTATTAAAGAATTAGACTTGTGCTAAAAGTGTTTATCACTTGTACGTTAGGTATTCCCTATTTATGCCTCTGGTTTTACTTTCCATCTTTCTCCATCTTGCTACCTGCCCTAGGAGCCAGCTTTTATAGACTGTACCAACAAACTTCTTTGTTCTCTGGTTCCTGGTTATCCAATGATAGACACCCATAAATCATAGAATGGTAAGAGAGTAAAGTCAAGGTATTCATCCCTCTGATTGCTTCCCTGCTGGGTTGCCCAGGTGGATAGTTGTTACATCTCTTTACCATATGACATGGCTGCCATTGTGTGGCTTTCTCTTGCAGCTATAGCTTTCTTTTTAGATTCCAGGAGTGCTCTCTTTACCCCTCCAAGCCTGGGGTTAATGGCCCCTTCTCATATGAATTCTGGAGTACTTCATTGTTCTGTGTTGATTTTCCTTAACCATGTTTACACCTTGGTAAATAGTCTTTTCATTAAACTGCCTTATTATTTTTTTGGCTTGTATGACAATAGGGTCATAATGTTTCCTTCTGTGACTCAACTGATGACAGTGGGTTCAAGTGCTGTCAGCCTGATCCTTCCATTATAAAGTTCCCTACTGATGTCCACCTAATGGTTTTTACAACTTTTGATGGTTGCTGCTAGGGTTCTTCAACTATATAGTTAGCCTAAAATATAGCTTGT
Organism: Taxidea taxus jeffersonii; assembly: GCA_003697995.1. Classification (NCBI taxonomy): domain Eukaryota; kingdom Metazoa; phylum Chordata; class Mammalia; order Carnivora; family Mustelidae; genus Taxidea; species Taxidea taxus. The sequence goes on along the minus strand of ML098493.1, from coordinate 55,734 downwards.
ACAAGAAACAGAATAAATATTTGATTCTTTATCTTTATTAATCAATTTTTATTTAAAACTTTTTACTTATTCATTTGAGAGAGAGAGTACACAATAGCAAGCAGCGGGAGAGGCAGAGCGAGAAGCAGATTCCCTGCTGAGTATGGAGCCTGACACAGGGCTCAATCCCAGGACCTGGAGATTATGACCCGAGCTGAAGGCAGATGCTTAACCATCTGAGCCACCAGATGCCCCTTTATTAATCAATTTTTAAAACAGTGACTCGATGCTCTAGTAACTCCTAAACAAATTCATTTTTTTCAAAAATCATAAAATCAGAATTAGGAAATATATGCATTTTTAGAAAGTAAAAATCAAATCATGAGTTTATACTGATATTTCCAAGTCAAATTTAGAGTGCTTTTATTTGATTTTATTTTTGTATCCCTTTTCTCTTACAGTGAAACTCTTTGTTCCTAATTAAGTTAACATAATTAATAATTTATCTTTGCATACACTTGAGAGTATTTGCATATCTATTTGTATGTACCTCTGTCTTTTTGAGAGAGGAGAGATTTGGATACTCTTCAAATTATGTAACATGAGTGCGTTCCGTTAGGTTGCTAAGAAGTAGACCTTGAGACAAGGATTCATGTGTAAGTGAATTATTAGGAGGTATTTCCATTAGGCAAATGGAGAAATAGAACAAGGAAGGAAAAGAGGCCAACCTGGGGTGGGATAGCAAGCAAAATTCAAGGAATATTACTTTGGTTCAGTGTCATAGGGGTATTACAGAGACAATGTAAATCACATCTAAGAATTGTCCTCATTAGAGGGAGAGGGAGCTATAATACTGATTCTCTTCACTGTCCGTCATTGGTTAGGTGTTGTTCTCAGGGAATATCGATTCCCAGGTACTTCCAGGCTTCCATGTCTCCAGGCATATCGAGGTTCAGTTGCCTAAAGGTAGTCAGCCAACTAAGAGACTTAGGTGCTGACTGCTGGGAGTGAAAGCCTGAATCAGGACAGAAAGCATGAAAATGTAAAGGGATTGGAGGAGTTAGGGTAGAGCATGGCAGTGTCTGCTTCAATGAATAACTACCCATCCCATAATCATGGGGGCTGAGCACTGTACAAAAGAGACATTTATCAGACATCATTTCAAAATCAACACTGCTGTCTATGATAAATGAGAGAGCACCACTCTCATTTTATGTACTTGATTTGATTTCATAACTGGTTGCTAATAACATGCATTAAAAGAAAAATATGGTGTATTTTGTACACCCAGTTTTCCCTAGTCACAAAATGTTGAGTCAGATGGCTCCTATGAGGCTGCCTTAGAACTTCCACAGACACCTAAGCTAATCCCTTTGTGTGAAATCAACACTTAGACGTGTGTTGGAATTAAACCAGGGTCCCCCTGACACTAGCATGAGAAATAAACAGAGCCTTGTTTTCCCAGCTAATGAGAACAAACAGCTCTATCCCAGGTGGCCTTCCTTAGAGGTTTTGCAACTGTAAGATAATCACACGCAGGCCAGAGGTGCAGTTCAACAATCCTGAATGAGCAACCAGGAAAGGAATACAACAAAATGCCCTGCTTGACACTATCTAGTGTATTAACCTGTGGCAAGAAGTTTACTGGAAAAGCAACAGATTTTACCTATTAGGCCTTTGACCCTGGACTCCATGTTTTGATTCACAAGAGGATCTAAAGAGCTGGAGAGCAGAGAGCAGTTCCTAATTTCAACTATTTTCTTAAAGCTTAAAATTAGTGAGTAGAAACATAGACATTGACCCAGAGCGTAATTTCCCCATATTCATATTTTTTCCTCCTCAGTTCTAAAGTTGAACATAGGCAAATTTTAGGATGAGCCAATTTGTCTCAATTTTCCTGGACTGTCTTGGTTCTAGCATTGAAAGTCCTAAGTCCAGAGTAATCCCCTAGTACAGGGCAGACTGGGATACTTGGTTATCCTATCAATTTCTTGAATAATTTTGGTTATATTAATGGTGTAGGACTGGCCTTCTCAAACTAAAGTGCATCCAAATTCTCTGGATATCTTGTTAACACACTGATTCTGATTCAAGATGTCTGGGGTGGGGCTTATAAGGCTGCATTTCTAGTTCCCAGGTGATGCTGATGCTACTGGTCTACCCATGGACCATACTGAGGCTAGGGTCAAGGGCAGGCATAATACTGATGCTAAGGTTTTGCTACAAATCTCCAACATTTAAAATTTAATATTAGTTCATCTCTGCTTTTAACTAAATGAAAGAAAAGTCTTCATGTGATAATATTATTTCTTTATGAATATTTGTAGTAAAGAGAAAGAAATAAATTCACTTGCCCATAGTGCAGTGGGTTTATGAAAAACAGTCTAAAGGAAGGGTATTCAACTTATAAGAAAGCAAATTTTAAATGATAAGAAAATTACAGATGATGGTTGTTACTCTACTTTTTGTATTACACTAGTCACCTTCTATTTAGTTCTTTTTTTGGATTTTGAACAAATTTTGAACATGGTATTTTTAGATAATTTTAATTTCATTAACAATTCTGTATTGCCCATTCCCATCACAACCATATACAGGCAGCATCTGTACCTTCTAATGGAGTTGTGTGTTTTTAAACTGATTTCCTTATTCTTACAGGGACATATTTCTTTATAAATCTTATATATTTTACATATAAGACAGGAAAGTGTTTAATAAGGATTATTGCTAGACTTTTTTCTTCAACTTTCTATCTAAAAAACTTCATTGATTTACTTTTCTTTGGGTACACTTCCCAGTGGCAAATCAGCTTTGGACAACACACTTCATCAATGCCATGAAACAGCTTTGATTCCAGGAAATAAAAGCTGAATTTGAGAATTCCTAAATACCAGAGCAGCAGGGTTTCTTGTTATTAAACTCCACTGCTTTCATTGACATGATAAACAATATCAAAACCCACACCATACTTCTCCAATGAGTTGTCTAGCATTATTTTTTTGCCAGCTTTCTCAATTACAGGGTATCCACTATTAGTCATATTTGGTAAAGTTTCTATTTTAGAAGAGGATTCATAGAAAACAGCAAACATTTCATTTATTAGTCTTATCACAGTTAAGAGTTACCCTCTCAAATCCACCAACTTTATTGGACTTCTAAATCTATTAATGGTTAGTAATTGTGTGTGCATATGAACTAGTATGTGTGTAAGTACAGTAAAGTAAAAAGTACATATTAACTTTGTCTATAATTTTAAAAAGCCCAAATAAATTAACTGAATTTACTTTTAATTTGAAAAATTAATACTCTACCTTGTACTAGAAATTATTTCACACATCTCAACATAAAAAATAGCAAGCATTGGGACGCCTGGGTGGCTCAGTTGGTTAAGCGGCTGCCTTCAGCTCAGGTCATGATCCCAGCGTCTTGGGATGGAGTCCCACATCGGGCTCCTTGCTCAGCAGGGAGCCTGCTTCTGCCTCTGCCTCTGCCTGCCACTCTGTCTGCCTGTGCTCGCGCTCTCTCTCTCTCTCTCTCTCTAACAAATAAATAAATAAAATCTTTAAAAAAAATAGCAAGCATTAAAAATGAGGTGAAAAAATAAATCAGAGGATAAAGTGAAACTAGAAATAAATGCAGAAGTAGATACCATACTAATATTCACATCTAGAGTTTAAGTTTCTAAAATCGGATACAATAGTGTCCAAGAGATAAAAGCAAGCCAACTGATCTATATCTTGCATGAGACTAGTTCCATGTAATATTTCATCTTTTCCACTGGCACCAGTGCCAAGAACAAACTGTTTGTCCTAAGAAAATGAAACTTTCAATCAACTAAATTGACATGTTGTTTACATACACTAAAATATACCTATTTTAAGTGTATATTTTGATGAGTTTTGACAAATTTACAAACCGGTGTAAATACTACCACGAGTAATATGCAAACATTTCTAAAACCCCTAAACAATATTCCCACGTACCCCTCTCTAGAGAGCCTCCCCACCTCCAGCCCTGGGCAACTATTAATCTGCTTTCTGTTAGTATGGATTAGATTTTTCTTTTCTAAAATGTCATATAAACTAAATCATAGAATATATGTTCTTTTATGTTGGGCTTCTTTCCTTCAGCATAGTATTACTGAGATACAGCCAGGCTTGTGGGTATCAAAAGTCTATTTCTTTTTATTACTGAATAATATTCTGTTGTGTGGATATACAATTTGTTTAATAATTCACTGGTTGATGGACTAATGGACTAATATGAAACAAACAAGCAAAACAAGACCATAGACCTGTCACTTTGGCTTTATGAATAAGAGAAGATACAGGGGCACCTGGGTGGCTCAGTGGGTTAAAGCCTCTGCCTTCGGCTCAGTTCATGATCCCAGGGTCCTGGGATCGAGCCCCGCGTCGGGCTCTCTGCTCAGCGGGGAGCCTGCTTCCTCCTCTCTCTCTACCTGCTTCTCTGCCTACTTGTGATCTCCATCTGTCAAATAAATAAATAAAATCTTTAAAAAAAAAAAGAGAAGATACAAAGAAAGCAGGATTCTTGCTAAAATATTCTTTAACTCAATAGCTAAACTTCTGCCTCCTTTTCTTTCTCTGGGCCTGTTGCTTTTCTCATAATTAGTAATAATGTTATTGCACAAACCTAAAATACTTTGGACTTATGTAAATTGTCATTGGTAGGAATCAAAGCATGCCATATTGATCAACTTAGGCTCATATATCATCCCTGAATGGCAGGCAGATGGCAGAATCTATGATCCTCCCTCAATTAAAAAGGAATCTTCTGGAAGTAAACTAATATTTGGGGCTATGGCAGAAATTTGGGATCAAAACCAGGAACAAAATATCGAGCTCCCAAGCCCCAAATTATTCCACTACTCTCTTCCCACACCTGAAATGTCAGCTGAGAAAAGAGGCAGAACTGAAATGAAATAAAAACACTTATTTGGGTTCTCATAATTGTAATCGGGAGCACAGATTTGCATGGTACCCTAAATTGTGTCCCACTAGGGAACAAAATCAGTTTTTATTTTTTTTAAAGATTTTATTTGTTTATTTGACAGAGAGAGAGAGAGAGAGACAGCAAGAGAGGGAACACAGGCAGGGGGAGTGGGAGAGGGAGAAGGAGGCTTCCCGCCAAGCAGGGAGCCTGATACCGGGCTCAATCCCAGGACCCTGGGATCATGACCTGAGCCAAAGGCAGACACTCTACTGACTGGGCCACCCAGGAGCCCCCAAAGTCACTTTTTAAAGACAAAAGGAAATGCTTGTATATGCTGCTTACAAAGAATTGTGAATGGTGTTGGTGGCGCTAAACTAATCTCAGCTAAACATAATTGGTTGCTAAGGCTATCACTAAGCAAATATCTGTTACTATAGCAAGTTGCAGATGTTTTTGCAGAGTCCTTGGAATAGCTGCAGTTTGGCCCAGTGCTGAAGTTCATGGTTGCACGTAGTGAGAATGAGCAGAAGGCCCACCACCTTAATGGCCTCCTGGCTTTATTTTAAAACACTGTTGACATAAGTGACTCCATTTTACTTTGCCTGGTACATTATCCTGAAAGGGATAAGGGAGGAGCAGATTGAAAAGGTAAGGCATGGCTCCCTTCCCCTCATCCTCCACCCTACCACCTCTTCTAACTTCAACCTAAACAGCTGGTCTTTAACTTGTTTTATCTATTGAATTTCCATGTAAGATTTCATTTGCTAAAATGATTCTCAGGTTAAAAAAAAATTGAAAACCCACTGAACCAAATCATCCTAAGAAAATGAGGATGCTATTTTAAAATACAAACTTTCAGTAATATAATACTGCCTTCCACTTATACGATACTTCTACTTCTTTAAAGACTTCTTACACACATTTCATTTGGCCAGAAGAACAAAGTTAATCAATAAAGGCAATCAATTAAGAGTATACATTCAAAAATGTGTTAAGTCCAGTTAACATTTAATTATCCTTGTTAATAAGAAATGAACCCTGTATATGCATGCAAAATCCACACACAAACTAAAAACTTAATTAGAACAAGTAATTTCTAACTTCTTTCTCATTAAACTTTGCCTGGAAGTCCTAAAAAGTATCCACAGTGTCCACCACCTCCTCAAAAAAAAAAAAAAAGGCAATGTTGTGGGGGTTTCATTTCCTGTCTCTCCCATAGGAGTGTGGTGGTGGAGAAATGAAATAAGAATCTTGGGGAACCAGAATTTTTTTCTTTTTTTTAATTTTTATTTTTGTTTAAACATATAATGTAACCCCAACACCCTCTCCCAAAACCCCTCCCCCCCTCCCCCTCAGTTTGTTTTGACATTAAGAATCTCTTTTAGTTTGTCTCCCTCCCGATCCCATCTTGTTTCATTTATTCTTTTCCTACCCCCTTAACCCCCACTCCCGTTGCATCTCCACTTCCTCATATCAGGGAGATCATATGATAGTTGTCTTTCTCCGATTGACTTATTTCGCTAAGCATAATACCCTCAAGTTCCATCCATGTCATCGTAAATGGCAAGATTTCATTTCTTTTGATGGCTGCATAGTATTCCATTGTATATATATACCACCTCTTCTTTATCCATTCATCTGTTGATGGATATCTAGGTTCTTTCCATAACTTGGTTATTGTGGACATTGCTGCTATAAACATTCGGGTGCACATGACCCTTCGGATCACTACGTTTGTATCTTTAGGGTAAATACCCAGTAGTGCAATTGCTGGGTCATAAGGTAGCTCTATTTTCAATTTTTTGAGGAACCTCCA
>ML098493.1:3798-48586 GCA_003697995.1 Taxidea taxus jeffersonii | reverse complement strand
TGGCTCAGTGGGTTAAAGCCTCTGCCTTTGGCTCAGGTCATGATCTCAAGGTCCTGGGATTGAGCCCCGCATGGGGCTCTCTGCTCAGCAGGGAGCCTGCTTCCTCCTCTCTCTCTCTCTGCCTGCCTCTCTACCAACTTGTGATCTCTGTCTGTCAAATAAATAAATAAAATCTTTTAAAAAATGACTTTCCAAAAACCAATTGCCAAAATTTAACATGTTAAAGACATATTTTTTAAAAGTGACTTTAAAGTCTTTCAATGGGCAAATATTAAAAGATCAACAGGAGCATGGCTTAACTTTGGGCCATTACTGCAACCAAGAGAAGAGGCAGGCCATGGGAGAGCAGACTAACAATTGATTCCACTTTGATTGAATAGTTACAGTTAACAACCATCAACCATTGCTCCAGCATAACTGTTTCTAGCACCCTCTTTCACTTTCACAAGTGTTCTGATTTGGATGATAAATTCTATGGTTATTCTATCCATGAGAAAATGGTGCTAAGCACAAAGGACCAAAAGTGGGGGCATTTCCTACATGTTTTCTATTTCTCTTTCCCCAAAAGATGCTCAAACTAACATCTTGCATGATCTAAATTACAGATATAATGAGACTTCTGCTCCTTTTACTCATTTCCACCATTGATTTGCAGCCCTATGGGCTTGTTAGAATTATTTAAAATACTGATGCCTTAGAAACATCTCAGTACAACTAAATCAATGTTGCTAGAGGTTGGGCCTAGTCACTGATACTATCTCAAAGCTTCCCGGATAATTCTAATGTGCAACTAGGGTTGAGAACCACTAATTCTGACAGATATTAAGCAATTATTTGTATTACAAGGCACCTGGTAATCTGAGTGTTGTTTGAAACTTACTATCTCCTTGGGGAAGAAGGATACTCCTGCCTACCACCCTTAACCAAGGACAATAGCTTACTCCCCTTGGCTCCATACTCTGGGTGGCCAGAGGTCCTGCTCATTCTTGTTATTCTCTGTGAACACAAGAATAAATCATTCCACTTTTTCCTCTGCAATTTTCAATGCCCATAGTGACAATACAACAAAGCTTGAATTGTATAAGTCCAAGTGAAGAGCTGTTTTGCCCTGAGATAAAGCCTCTTGAAGTAATAAGTGACAAAATTATTTGAAGGGACCTTCAAGTTGGCCACTCACTATTTGATGGAAGCTCTGACATTCTGAAAGTATAGCAACTGAAGCTAGGTGGCAGTCCTGCTTAGGCAATTAAAGGAGACGCCATTAAGACAATTACAAAGCTCCACACAGAAGAAAACGCAAAAGAAGTTATATGATATAACACCAGCATGGGATCAAGAGGGCACAATAAACTTGCTAACATCGTGCCTTTAAATATAATCTTCCTTATCAAAGTTGGAGAATTTCCCTAAAATTATGACAACTCTTGAGTTTTCTGGATGCTTCTCAATATTCTTCATAAATCCTTCACTTTCAGTTTTCTGAAGATTGCCACGACACCACCCCTCACCTATAAATGGGCACTAGCTAATTATTTGTTTTCTATAAAATGAAATAATATGAAGGGAATATGGAGAATATTGCAAAACATTTAAAATAGTAACGTACATTACAGATAGCCGAAACAGTAGGCAAAGGTGATTCTTTTAAAAGAACATTACCTATATGTCTATAAGGATGTTTACCAAAATATGAATGGCATTTATCTCTAGGCGGAAGGAACTGTGGAGATTTTTATGTTCTGTCTTGTTCAACTTGTTTTACAATAACCATATTTCCTCCTATTCTAAAATTTCACTATTTTTATGAGAGTCGTAATGTCCTTTAACTTACTAACGTCCATTAGTGATTAGATAATTAGCAGATCGTGACTGTTTTCTGTCATGTTTATTCTCAGCCCAAGGCCTGCTTTACTTTAATTGATGGGTCCCCTAATTAGAGTTGTTAATGGATGATGCCAGTGTGTGTTCATCCCAAATAATCAATAGATCGTGCTTGTACTCACTCTAATTTGGAAAGCTAACCAGAAGTTGATGTTTTTCTTTGTTTGCTCTTGTGTTGGGGACTACCCAGTATGAGACTAGGGTATACTGAGTTATATAAATTTTATATATCCTAAAGTGTTTAACAAAGCATTTTTCAGAGCACATGTAATTTTAGAAATTAAAAGATAAATTGCTACATCAGAACTAAGATATCGAAAATATTTTGTGATTCTTCCAAATACATGTTCGTTTAGTTATTTGAGTTAGGCACAGTGCATTGAGAAGAACAGTTGGGAATAATTGACAGTAACAGCTGAGTAGCCCAATGCCTGATCAACCGTTCTCAAAAATAATGCTTTGATGTGTAACCAGATGTTGAGTGGGATTTTCCTGCTACACTTGCATTACAGCTAAGGCCCAAGTTTGATGACAGAAGATTATTTAGTACCCTCAATCTAAGTTCATTAAACCATCTGTAGTTGGGGCTAGCCACACCCCTGCAAGAAATATAAACCAGAGATTAAAAAAAAAAAACAGACACTATATTACCCACTCTACCCCATCCCTTTCCTAGTCAATATAAAAAGAAAACTGGGGGAAGAGACCATGGGCTTTTAGTAAAGTAAGCTGTTCTGACCCTTCACCATTACCATACACCCTTTCTCTGGGTTGGGGGAGCATGCTTCCTGCATTCGCTTTTCAAAGATTGGGTCTTTAAGAGACTCATAAAGTTATGGATGCTTTCACTATCTCCTTGGATGTCTCCCTAGCCAGAAGACTTGTTGAACTGTCCCTGTACTATGGGGGGAGGGAAACAAGAATTGGGAGATGGCAAGGGGGAGGACTACCAAATAGAGACTATCAAGAAGGAAAAAAAAACCATTTATGTTCATGTTTCCTAAGAGGTATAAAAGATGCATTCCACGTGGACAGAAAGAAGATGCAACTGGGAGTTCTAATCCTGCTCTACAACTACAGCATGGGAGGAGAGAGGCTTAGCCATCAGAAGAATGTGTTGTGGCAGTACCAACTTGAAGATCTAAGAGCTATCTAGAATGTAGCCCAGAGACAAGAGATAAAATCTATAAAAGAAAGATTAAAAGACAAAGGGGAAAATAACCATTTAAAGAGATGATGGATGAGGTTTTTTTAAAAAGATTTTATTTATTTATTTGACCGAGAGAGATCACAAGTAGGCAGAGAGGCAGGCAGAGAGAGAGAGGAAAGCAGGCCCCCTGCTGAGCAGGGAGCCTGATTAGGGGCTCAATCCCAGGACCCTGAGATCATGACCCAAGCCGAAGGCAGAGGCTTTAACCCACTGAGCCACCCAGGCGCCCCATGGATGAGATTTTTCCAAAATTGTTGACAGACACTAAATCTTATTATGAAATCTTAATAAACCCCAAACAGGATAAACAAGAGGAAATTCACATCTTCATATATCTTAATAAAACTATGGATTAATAAAGACAGAGAAAATATCAAAATCAGACTATCAAAAAGAGAAAAGACTAATAATCACTAATAAAGGAATGGCTATTAGATCATTAGCCACAATTGAAGACAGAAGACGGTAGAATAATATCTTTAATATTCTGAGATTAAATAACTGTCAACTTAGAATTTTGTGCCCAGAGAAACTTTATTTCAAGGTTGAAAATAAAGTAGAAAACTTTTTTAGAAAAAAAATTACAAGGTCTTTATCAATAGATGCTCATTAAAGTAAATTCTAAAGGATTGTCATTCAAGCAAAAAATAATCTCAGATGTAAGATCTAAAATGCAATAGGGAAAGATAATGAATAAAATCCAAATTGAGTATATGAAATAATATAACAAGTGAATATACAGATAGTAATATCTAATACTTAAGCACATAAGGAAACTGAGAAAGAGGAGTTCATTTGATGACATAGATGTAGTCAACATACAGTCATGATCATGATCATAACAGAAAACTAAAGATAAAAGGGACCTTCTCTAACCTGATAAAGGACATCTATGAATATTGATAGCAATTATTATACTTAATGGTGACAAAATGAAAGGATTACCATTAAGATCAGAAAAAAAAGATAAGGAAGACTTCTATTACTACTTCTAGTCAACATTGTATGGGACATCTTAGCCAGTGCAAAAAAAAAAAAAAAAAGAAAAGAATTTAATGTATAAGAAGTAAAAAGGATGAAAAGCTGTTATTATGGTAGTTGATGTGATTATCTGTATAGAAAATCTGACGGAATTTATAACTCATTAGAGTTAAGAAGAGGTTAGCAGGTTTCCTGAATTTAATAAAAAAGTATGAGTCAATTGCATTTTTACAAACATTCAGCAATCTGTTAGAAAACGTATCTCCTCTGCTTCTTGAGTTTTATTAGTAATTTTATTGTTTTGTTTCCATATTTTAGATTTGCAGTCTACCATTTACTTTAGTGTGAAGTTACTGCCTACTGCCCATTCACTTTTGAGAAAATTGATTCTAGTTTCATCAGGAAGTTTTCAAAGGAATGTATTTCCTGAATTCTTGTGTGTATCTGAAATATTAATCTGTTGGTTCTATACTTGATCAACATTTTAGATGTTTGTAATAGTCTTAGGATTCTTTTTTCCTTAGAAGTTTATAAGCATTAGTGTACTTACTGTTTTCTAGGGTTGAATATTATTATATAAGAATCAGAAGTCAACCTGAATTTTCCCCCTTGTAGATGGCTTTATTTTTTTTTTAAGATTTATTTAGGACAGAGAGATAACACAGGTGAGCAGGGGAAGGGGCAGAGGGAGAGAAAGAATCTCAAGCAGACTCCCTGTAGAGCACAGAGCACAATGTGGGGCTTGATCCAATGACCCCGAGATCATGACCTGAACTGAAATCAAGAGTCAGATGCCCAACCAACTGAGCCACCCAGGCACCCTATCTTTATGTTTTAAGACCAAAAGGACACCCTCTTTATTTCTGAGGTCTAAAAATATTTGCTAAGATAGGTTTTGTTCTTGCTCACTCTATCAGCTAAGGTCCAGTCATTAAAAGAGACTTCATGCTAAGTATTTCAACAGAGGGAATTTAATATAGGAAAATCTTCACAGATGTGAGAGAACTGAAAGAACAAAAGGAGAACATGGCGAGGACCCAGAGATAATATCTGCAGGAAATAGCTATCCTTTGGAAGACTAGGAAAACAAGGGAAGTGATGATCTGAACCTAGAACTTTAGAGACAGGGACTCCAATCCCCAAGGAAAGGCTGTTGCCTGGCTGGTGCTGTCACTTAAGTAGTTTGAAGAAATAAGGCAGATCTGAATCTCAGACCTCTGAAGATTATGCACTTCTGACTGCTGCTGTTATCTTGAAGGAGCTAGATCAGTGAGTTATGGGAATGCCAAAAGAATCTGGAAACATGAACCAGCCACGTATCTTTGTTGGGTCTGTGCGAATGGGGAGTATCACGCAAACAAAAGGAAAGATGTTCCCTAGTCCTGCCCTCTATTGACAAAGGCTAACAAGGAACAAGCTGGCAAATGAAAAACGTAATTTGCAGAGTCTCGGCCCCAGCATCACCAAAGTGGAATAGAGAAGGGTATGTTTGGAGCTGAGGGACTAATAACCAGCATGCTCATGACATGTCAAATTTTCCTGGGATACAGTATGCCATTCCCTTCTGTATATACAAAGCTCCTTTTGCTTCAGCAATGTTTTCTTAATTTGTATTTGTGATCTTTTTTCACCATTCCATTATTTGTTCCTTAGGTTTTCTTCTTGTGGGCTACAGATTGATGAAAAGAAACCACGTCATGCACATACTGTATGGCTAAATTAATTCCCCGTTTGTTAAGCATAGCATGTGTAAATCTAGCAGGAGGAAAGTGGCTACACAGTGCAGCATGTCTTTGCATACCTTTTGAGGTCACCACCACCGCCACCACAAATGCTAAGCCCATAACAGGGAAACACAGGTGCCATTGTCACTATCTGTACAGCATAGGGCCTTGCTGCTTCGAAGAAGCTGAATTTCTTGTTTGCAATCCAGGATGATACTCTGGGAAAATTCTCATAATGTCACAGACATAGTCTTACTTTCCTCATTCCCAGGCCATTTTAGAACCATGGATCCCTTCTCCTGGGGTCTGAGAAAAGAAATCCAAACAATAAAACCCAAAATACAGTGAAGGTAAAAAATTATATAGTAACTAGTTTTAAGAGTTTTTCCTTTCTTGTTCTATTTATAGCTTTTGACTAACAAACTTTCCCCAAATCCTTACCTTTAAAAGTTTCCAGAGTGACTAGAACGTAAAATTCAGTTGAAAGATATTTTATCTGTGTGGAGTGTAACCTTTAGTTAGCACAGAAACCAAAAATTAGACGTGGAAATTGCATTTTGTTTTAAGGTGATTGCTCTCCTGCGGAATGATGAGTGTGGTGGGTGGATGCGTGAGCTCTCACTGCTAGTTAGGCACCGCTATTCCTCACCCTGATATAGTCATCTTTTGCAAACTGCTCTTCCAAATGGCAAGCTTCATCTGCAATTAGACACTTTACTAGAGACATTATTTAAGTAACAAACTGAAAGATTCTAAGCTTAATGAGAGTGGGGGAGGATGATCTCTACATCAACCACAGGAAGCTGTAATGAATGAGTTTATTTACCGGACCAGTGCCTGGGAAGACAGGAAGAATACTTATGTTCTCTTGACCTCAATCTCTTCTGGTGACACTTTAGATCTAGCTCCATCAGTTTGTTTTTAATTACTTCCGTTTTACTCTTCCTTCCCCTTGCTTACATTTTTAGTTCTACCTGGTATTAAAAATATTTATATCCTACCTCCCACAAGCTGCCAAAATCATTACAATCAAACTTCTTGAAAAAAACTATTCTCATAACCTGCTCATTGTTTATCCCCTTCACATGTGGATTCGTTTTGCAGCCCCATGCAAACAACTCACCAATGCCACCAATGACTTGCTAATTGTCAATCTCATTGCTGTCTCCTTTCCCTATTCTTCTGCATCTCTCTATCTTTTCATCTTGTTCTCTTTCGGTCTCTCTCTTCTCCTGACTTTTATGATACAGAGGCCTCTTTGTTCCACTTCTGGATGCTCTTTCTCTGTCTTCTGCACTGATTTTATTTCTCTTCTTGCTCTTAAAGACTTTCTAAGACTTGTCATTCTCACTCCTGCACCTTAATGAGTTCATCAATGTCTGTGGTTTCATCTTACCAAACCTAAGCCTCAATTCATTTATTTCCTGAAGCTCTATTCCTATGCTCACAACTTCCGGATGGACATCACTCCTGGGATAATTCAACAACATCTCAAACTCAACAGATCCAAAGGTAAATTCATTATGTTCTCTCACGAATTATCTCCTTTCCCAAAGACTGGAAGCCTGTTCTTTGTTCCTCACTATATCCAGTCAATTAGGAAATCTGTGGCTCTCTGCTTTTGCCACATTTGCATCTGTCCCTTATACTCCATTTTTTTTTTACTTCTTCTCCATTTGCTTTTTAAAAAATTTTAGTATAGCTGACACACAATGTTATATTAATTTCACGTGTTAGTAATCTGACAAGTTTATATATTATGCTATGCTCACCACAAGTGTAGCTACCATCTATCCCATTATATTGCTATTACAATATCATTGACTGTATTCCTCATGCTGTGCCTCTTTGTCCCATGACTTATTCATTCCATAACTGGAGGCCTGTATCTCCCACTCGCCTTCACCCAACTCCCCACCCCCTCCCCTCTGGCAACATCGGTGTGTTCTCTGTATTTATAGGTCTGATTCTGATTCTGCTTTTCCTTTTTTCTTTTTTTTTTATTCCAAAGCTGTAGTATTCAAAACAGTATAATCCAGGCACAAAAACAAAAACAAAACAAAACAACAACAAAAAAAACCTCATGTAGATCAACAGAAGAGAACAGAGAGCCCAAAAATAAACTTACACTAATATGGTCAATTAACCTGGACAAAGTATATACAATGGGGGAAAAGACAGCCTTTTCAGTAAATGGTGCTAGGAAAACTGGACAGTTACATATAAAAGAATGAAATTGGACTACTTTCTAACACCCTACACTCCATTCTTAACACTACTGTCCTTACTCCCAATCCTTACAATCACTCATGTTGTCTTTTGTAATATGCTTTTAATTTCTCTTCCCCTACCCTTCTTTTCTCCTTCCAACCCATCATATTCAGCAAGGTCAAGTTAATTTCCAAAACTAGAGCAATGGTCATTTGCTTGTTTAGAAACCTCCAATAGCTCCCTAGTTCCTTCTCGATTAAGTGCAAATTTACTATCCCTACATTCAAGCAACTTTGTGATACATTCCCAACCTATCTATGCTTGGCTTTCCCCCCTCTACTCCTACTATAAACAAGAAAACTGAATTACTTGTTGTTCCCTATACTTGCCCCTAGATTCTCTATGCCTTTGCTTATACCACTTCCCTCATCTCTAGTTGTAAAATCCTAACCAATATTCAATATCATTTAGGATGCCTTCTCTTTAGCTTCTCTTATAAAGACTTGGTTGAAACTTTTTCCAAGACCCAATCTGAAACTTCAGTTATGTCAATTGTTACATCTTGCATCTAATTATAGTTTTCTGTGAACTTGTTTTATCCCCCTACTCAGACTGGAACCTCCATTTTTTAATTGGGTAGTATATTAGACAATATATCTGAGCTCCACAGATCACTTTTTGGCCTTTTTACTATTATGTGCCCTTCTTCCACCAACATCAGTGTTCTTGGAATTGCTAAGCCAGCACCTGGCAATTCCAACTTTCTTCGTCAGAGAGTTGCCTTCTGGCTATTAGAGCTGCTTTGCCCACAAGGTCAGATGGCTAGTGCTGGGAGTCTCCATCCTCCCACTCTACCCTGAGGTGGGTACTTGTTAACCAGTGGATATAGATCATAGAATTATGAAAGCACAGCTGCCAGACCTCAAAATGATACAACTTAGAGAGCTAACTCACACTAAGAATTCCCTGCAGGATCAGGTTGAAGGTGCTCCTTGTGTGATCTTTGCTGAGATTCTATCCTTGCTTGCCTTCTTTTCCTTCCGTGCTCCCTAACCCATGGACCCATCTCTTAGGGTGCTGCCAGGAAGCCCTGGCTAAGACAAGTAACATTTTTGAGTACCTACCACATGCCAGGAACCATGCTAAATGTGCATGTAAATAATTTCATTTCAATTTAACCCTCACAACCACTCTGAGACTTAAGTGTTATTATTCTTCTGAATTAACAGATGAGGAAACTAAAGTTCAAGAAGTTACTTTTTCAAGGTTATATGGCTAACCCGTGACAGTATCAGAAATACAAATAAGGATTCAGAAGCAGCTCAGTCAATCATTTTGCTATGCTCCTTCCAAAACTGCTAAATGGAAGGTATATATCTAAAGTGGATCCCCATGATTCCTCCCTCCTGGTATACACACATATATTAATCCTTCAGTGTGCACAGGACCTAGTGATTTGCCTCTAATGAATACAATATGGCATAAGTGATGAGATGATACTTCCGTGATTAGATTAGTTATTTTAGACTATGACTTCCTACTTGCTAACAGACCCTCTTCCTGGCTTTGATGCATGTTCTCATGTTGGGGAGGCCCATGTGGCAAGGAATTCAGGATGGCCTCCATCGAGAGCCAGCAAGGAACTGAGGCCCTCCATCCAAGCACCTGCAAGAAACTGCATCTTGCTGACAAGCACAAGAGTGAGCTTGGAAGTGAATCCTTTTCCAGTGAGACTACAGTGACAGTCTACATCTTTTTTTTTTTTTAAAGATTTTATTTATTTGACAGAGAGACACAGCAAGAGAGGGAACACAAGCAGAGGGAGTGGGAGATGGAGAAGCAGGCTTCCCACCAAGCAGGGAGCCTGATGCAGGACTTGATCCCAGGACCTCTAGGATCATAACCTGAGCCGAAGGCAGACGCTTAACGACTGAGCCACCCAGGCACCCCGGCAGTCTACATCTTGATTGCAGTTCATGAGAGATCCTGAGCTAGAGGGCTCAGCTAAGCTGTGCCTGGATTTCTGACTCCCAGAAACTGGGAAAAAATGTTTTAAAAACCCAATGCCCGGAAAGCAGAAAAGGAGTCAGTCTTACTTTTTTGTGTAACACTTGCAACTCCCGGCTCGGCAACTCACCGAAGGAAATGCTAACTGATAATCTATCACCTCAGGTGATTTTTACAGTCCAGCAAACTTAGCTATGGGGTAAAGCTTAGAGCAGTGGCAATAAACTGCCTGAAAAGCATTACCTTTCCAGGGTGATTGGTACTTGGTATCCTTAGAACCAAGTAAACAGCAAATAAATTATGACTGAGGATTGGGTAAAGAATTTTTTAACGCATCCACAATAAGTGGTTTGGTGCTTGCTTGGATCAATTAATCCATCAATAAGGGGCAATGCAAATCAGGCACCAGCTGGCTTATTGCACAATGATAAGCAAAGTTATGTTCAGCATCTCCCAGTCAACATCATGTTTCCCAACATGTGCCTGTCTCTGCCCCTGCATTTCCACCCACATATATAGCACAGCTGTCATGGAAATGGATATCGGCCAAGGATGCTTTCTCCAACTCTTTATTCCTCTTGTTGCTATGGGATGACAGATTAAAATGCAGAAAAGATAGAAGTAAAATTAAAAAATTTTATGCCCTTGGGGCACCTGGGTGGCTCAGTGGGTTAAGCCTCTGCCTTCAGCTCAGGTCATGATCCCAGGGTCCTGGGATCGAGCCCCACATCGGGCTCTCTGCTCAGCGGGGAGCCTGCTTCCCCCACCCCTCTCTGCCTGCCTCTCTGCCTACTTGTGATCTCTCTCTCTGTGTCAAATAAATAAATAAAATCTTTTTTAAAAATGCAGCCCTCCAACTTTCACAGCAAGAAGAGGTAATACAATGGAACGGACAACATTGAGGCACAGCTAGCCACAATGATAGAAGCAGTAGAAACAGTCCAGAACATAAAGGCAATTGCATAATGACCCACGGGGAAAAATACACACCTTTTCCATCTTTTTCTTTATCCTTTAAGTGGCTGACAACAACTGTCCTGATTTGTCTGAGATTGTTCCCATTTTAGCACTGAATGTACTGTGTCCCAGGAAACAGCTCAGTTACTGGCAAGCCAGAATGGTTGGTCACCCCTAGCAACAACCATTAATTCCCAAAGGGCTCTGTTCCCATTGACATTTGTTTTTTAATTGGGAGGGGGGTCAATATAAAGCAATTTTCTTCAACTTTCTCTGTGAAAGCTATAAATATTCTATTGGCAGGGCCTATTTTTTAAGGTGATTCCACAAATTTTATTTCTTCCACTAAAGAGTGATAAAGACATTGGAAAGATTTTACTGATCTAACTCAGGTGAAGTATTGGAGCTGAAAGGCGGGGGTGAGATAGGGGAGTGGGTTTGAAAGACAGAAAACTGCCAAAAATATGGACTAAGAACACATTTAAGTTATCAGTATATTATGAACTGATGGAATCATTTGGATGGATGCAAAGGCACAACTTAATTATGCTGGTAGTCACTTTTCATCCCTAGAAATCTGTGCCTTACAAACTGCAAATTTTACAGTCAGAAGATGTCTCAGAAGTAGTGCAAATTCAAAACGCGACTGTTTAGATAGCCTTCAAGGAAACTTCAACTTGCATCGGGCAGGCTGTTACTGACAATGGTTTGGGTAGATCTAAACAGGTGTTTTATATGATAAAAGGGTTCCTTGGTCATGTAATTTAACGAAATATCAAGGTAAGCAATATCAAACAAGTTTCTTGATGGCAGGGGTTTTCTAGGCATTTTATATGCTCACAATGAGTCTCAAAAATATACATTAGAATCACCTGGGGAACTTTGAAAAACCACAGATGATTGGGCCCTACCCAGATCTAGAGAGTAAGAAAAAAAAATCACTCTCTGGATAGTTCTGATGTTCACCTGATTAAGAATCAGTGGCTAATGAGTACTGTGCCTCTACAAGACTAAGAAAATATGTGCAATATCAGCTGTCACAACAGTTTTCTAGCCACATCTCCTCAGGCAAGGGAAACAAAAGCAGAAATAGACTATTGGCACTATCCCAAAATAAAAAGCTTTTGCGCAGCAGAGGAAACCACCAACAAAATGAAAAGGAAATCTACTGCCTGGAAGAAGATATTTGCAAATGATATTTATAAGAGACTAATATTTAAAATATATAAAGAACTTATAGTTCAACACCAAGAAAAACAAATAATCTGATTAAAAATGGGGGAGGAGCTGAGTAGATATTTTTCCAAAGAAGACATCCAGATGGCCAACAGACACATAAAAAGATGTTCAACATCACTTGGCATCAGAGAAATGCAAATCAAAACCACAATGAGATCTCACCTTACACCTGTCAGAATGGCTAGAATAAAAAAGACATGAAATAACAAGTGCTGGCAAGGATGTGGAGAAAAGGGACCCCTCGTGCACTGTTGGTAGGAATGTAAATTGGTGCAGCCATCATAGAAAACGGTATGGAGGTTCTAAAAATTAAAAATAGAAATACCATGCAATCCAGTAATTCTACTACTGGGTGTGTATCCAAAGAAAACAAAAATACTAATTTGAAAAGCTTTATGAACCTCTGTTTATTATAGTGCTATTCACAATAAAAAAGATATGGAATCAATGCAAGTGTCCATTGATAGATGAATGAATACAGAAAATGTGATATATATGTCATATATATCTATATTTATATATATAATATATATAAATTATACATATATATTCATATAATTAAATATTACTTGGCCATAAAAAAGGAAGAGATCTTGCCATTTACAACAATACAGATGAAGCTAGAGTACTATGCTAAGTGAAATAATTTAGAGCAAGATTTCATATGATTTCACTTATATGTGGAATCTAAAAAACAAATGAACAAACAAATAAAAAAGCAGAAACAGACTCTTAAATATAGAGAACAGACTGGTGGTTGCCAGAGGGGTGGCGGGTAGGGGATAAACAAAATAGGTAAAGAGGAGTGGGGGGAATAGTCTTCCAGTTATAGAATAAGTAAGTCATGGGGATAAAGGGTACAGCCTAAGTAATAGTGACAGTAATGGTGACAGATGGTAACTACACTCACAGAGAGCATAGCATAACATACAGAGTTGTTGAACCACTACGTTGTACACCTAAAACTAATGTAACACTGTATGTTAACTATAGTTCAATGAAAATAAAAATGACAATAAATAAAAACAGAAAAACTGCACTATATTCTACCTTTATTTAATCATACACACACACACACACACACACACACACAGAGTTATATACCTATGTTCTTTCTTACCTCTCTCTGCCTCCTTCTGTCCCTCCATCTCCCTCTCCCTCCCTTTCTTTTTCCTTCCTCTCTTTCTTTCTTTTCATTTTGGTCTTGGGAAACACTGATTTATATTTTGAGGCTTTGTTTGTTTGATCAATTTTTTTTAAAGATTTTTTATTTATTTATTTGTCAGAGAGAACGAGCACAGGCAGACAGAGTGGCAGCAGAGGCAGAGGGAGAAGCAGGCTCCCCGCTGAGCAAGGAGCCAGATGCGGGACTCGATCCCAGGACACTGGGATCGTGACCTGAGCCGAAGGCAGCCGCTTAACCAACTGAGCCACCGAGGCGTCCCTGATCAATTATTCTAAAAGGAGAAAATGGAAAATTATAATATCTGTAAATAGAACTTGATTTATTTAAAAACAGATTACCTTACACTTTAACTCTTTAATATGAAAATTTAAAAACATATAGGAAAGTAAGAACAGTAGAATAGAGATCTCCCTTACACCATTACAAAGTTTCAACAGTTATCAACACACGGCCATCATGATTCACGTATATTCTAAACCACTTCTCCCCTCTCTCCACCATCAGACTTTTTTGAAGCAAATCTCAGATAATCATATTATTTTATTCATAAATATCTCAAGATGGATCTCTAAAAAGTAAGAATTCCTTTTAATATAATTACAATATCACTATCATTAAAAATTAACAATAATTCTTTAATACTATTAAATATTTAGTCAGCATGCAAACTTAGAAGTTAACTGAAGAAGAATTGATACCTTAGTGACAATAAGTTTTCCTAACTCAGAACATAGTATGTCTTTTTATTTTTTCATGTGTGTTTTTATGTATTTCAGAAGTGTCTTATAATTTTTCCCATATAGGTTTCAGACTTCTAAAAATAAGTTTTCACCTAGGAATTATATTTTATTTATTTTGGATTATTATTTGGATTTCATTTATGTTTCTTTTTTTATTTGAGTAGTTAATACACATTACATTAATTTCAGGTGATGTAGGCTTCTAGTTATTCTTTGCTGTTTTAAATGGGTCTTCACTTCCATTATATTTTCTAACATGTTACCATTGGTATATTTCAAGTTTATTAATTTTAATCAACTTTATAAAGGTATAATTTATACGCAACAAAATGCACAGATTTTAAATGTATAGTTCAATGAGTTTTAATAAAAGTATATACCCATTTAAAAAAAGTATATATCCATTTACCACCAATCAAAATATTGATTTTATATGTTGATTTTATAATCTGCTAATTTACTAAATTGTTTTTTTAATAAATACTTTAAAAGTTCTTACTAGTTTTTGGCCAGTCATTTCAAAAGGCATCATATTCCAATTGGTTTTTTTGGTTTTACTTCTCACTCTATCCCATCATGCCACAAAAGATTTTCCAGTCAATGCTGTTATAGGAACAGATTTAATGTCAAATTTTGACTGCTCACAGAGATTTAAATTGTTTTTACAGGCATAAAGAAACATGATCCTCTTTGCAACAGGTGTCATGCTAAATACAAGTTTACTGATGTAAGCAGCTAATAATAATTGGAATGTGAGCTGACTCAAGAATAGAAATCCGGTTCATTAATATTTACTTCAGAGAAATAGGCGCAAATGTTCTTCTTAAGTCTCAGTGTGTCCATGACCTGGATGTTTAGATGAATAAATCTGTAGTTGATTCCAGTACTAAGGCTGTCATTACTCAGAGAATTCCAAGGGACCACCGTCTGGAAAAATGTGTTTACCAAGCCCCAGCTGTTGTACTTATGAATATTTAGGAAGTTACAGTGGCTGGTAATGGTCTCAGTGCCCCCCCCCCAAATGTGACAGTTTATTTGAAAGTTGAAAGGCAGCCAACTCACCTGCCTGGCTGAGAGCAGAGTAAGAGCAGCAGTTTTTTTTTTTTTTTAAAGATTTATTTATTTATTTGACAGACAGAGATCACAAGTAGGCAGAGAGGCAGGCAGAGAGAGAGGAGGAAGCAGGCTCGGAGCAGAGAGCCCGATGCGGGGCTCGATCCCAGGACCCTGGGATCATGACCTGAGCCGACAGCAGAGGCTTTAACCCACTGAGCCACCTAGGCGCCCCAAGAGCAGCAGTTTTGCATGGGAGTCAGAGCTTTCTCCCAGAGCTATCAATACCATAAGGGTAGACTGTTATCTAGGGGCAAGGTGGGGGCGGTGCAGAAGAGGGAGGCATACTGGTTGGAGGGTAAAAGTAGAAAATAATGGGGTTTTCCAGAACTTCCTAGAGCCAATAAAGACTATAACACATGAGTTATTCCTTCATTTTTGTGGTTGTGAAAAAGCAGACCCTGAGCAAAGGTTTGGGTACAAGTAGTTTATTGGGAGAAAAAGTGTGATCTCTGGAAGCAAAGTGAAGGGAGGAAGGAAAGGGTTACTGCTGTGAGCAACCCAGTCTCCATCTCACTGAGTACTTCCTGAGATACTTTGTAAAACATGCCTCAGAGTTGTCCTACTGAGAGCTGAGGACACTGAGATATTTATATGTTAACTTCCATCCCTTATCAGTTCAAGGTCACTGTGAGGAAAGGGATGAGAGTTAACATTGGGCACTTCTGCACTCTCCCACATACAGACCAAGTGTCCTCCCATGGCCGGAGAACCCTTTGGCAAGGGGTTGTATGGGAACGATTTATTAACAATTTCCAGGGTAGATGAAGAGGATGTGGGTGCTCTTATTCTATATTGCTTGTGATTGTTTTTTATGTGTCAGTTTCATTCACTAACAGGAAGAGAAACTCTGAATGCATGGCCCAGAGCTTGTATTTGTATTGCTTCCTGCATAAATTCTGGCCAGCTCCTTGCTACTGCAAGATTAAATCCACTAAGTCTACCATGACCTAGGCCTTGCCCAGATGTTCTCTCCAGACTTCTCTCTGTGGCCCACTTTCTCATTTCAGGCACTTCAGTTATTCCATTTACCTCAAGTGCCTAGAATATCTTTTATTCCCTTGCCAACACCTATCATCTTTCAAGATGAGCTAAGTAACTCTTCTTTCATAAGTGTTCCATGTTTCACCCAAGTAATCTTGTCCTCTTTTGCAAACCACTACCTGACTCTCACCTCTGCTACTGTTTATCACACTGTACTGAAGTTATATATTTTTTAAGATTTTATTTATTTATTTGACAGAGAGAGATCACAAGTAGGCAGAGAGGCAAGCAGAGAGAGAGGAAAGGAAGCAGGCTCCCTGCTGAGCAGAGAGCCCGATGCGGGGCTCGATCCCAGGACCCTGGGATCATGACCTGAGCTGAAGGCAGAGGCTTTAATCCACTGAGCCACCCAGGTGCCCCTGAAGTTATATTTTTATGTGTTAGTCTTGACTACCAGAATGTGAGCTCACTGAGAAAGTAAACCATATCATACATTTCTTTATCTTCAGCACTTAGTTCAGTGCCTGGTATAGAGCAAATGCTTAACAAATATTTTTTTTTCTTTAAGCTTTTTTATTTAAACATATAATGTAACCCCACCACCCTCTCCCAACCCCTCTCCCCCCCACCTCAGTTTGTTTTATGACATTAAGAGTCTCTTTTGGTTTGTCTCCCTCCTGATCCCATCTTGTTTCATTTTTTCTTTTCCTACCACCTTAACCCCACCCCCGTTGCATCTCCACTTCCTCATATCAGGGAGATCATATGATAGTTGTCTTTCTCCAGTTGACTTATTTCGCTAAGCTTAACAAATATTTTTTGAATGAGTAAATGAACATGACCAATAAATACTTCCTGATTATGTGAAACAAGAGGTTGGACATACCTGCTTTGGACACTTCTAATAATACCTCTCAAATACTTGTAGTTTGAGTAGAGCATATTCCCCCAGAATAGGGTGTCACTGCCCTTCAGGCAAAGATGACCAAAAACACATCTATAGTGTTTGCACAAAAATAGACACATAGGTCAGTGGAACAGCATAGAGAACCCAGAAATAAACTCTCACTTACATGGTCAATTAACCCATGACAAAGGAGGCAAGAATATACAACGGGGAAAAGATGGTCTCTTCAATAAATGATGCTGGGAATACCGGACAGCTACATGTAAAAGAATGAAACTGGACCACTTTCTTACACCATACAAAAAATAAATTCAGGGACGCCTGGGTGGCTCAGTTGGTTAAGCAGCTGCCTTCGGCTCAGGTCATGATCCCAGCATCCTGGGATCGAGTCCCGCATCGGGCTCCTTGCTCGGCGGGGAGCCTGCTTCTCCCTCTGCCTCTGTCTGCCTGTGCTCTCTCTCTGACAAATTAAAAAAAAAATACTAAAAAAAAAATAAATAAATAAATTCAAAATGAACTGAAGACATAAATGTGAGGCCTGAAACTTAAAACTCCTGAAAGAAAATATAAACAGTAGTCTCTTTGATGCTGGCCTTGGCAACATATTCGTGGATATGTCTCTTGAGAGAAGAGAAAACAAAAGCAAAAATAAACTACTGGGACTACACGAAAATAAAAGGCTTTTGCACAGCAAAGGAAACTATCAGCAAAACAACAGGTCAGTCTACTGAATGAGGGAAGGTGACTGCAAATGATAAATCTGCTAATGGGTTAATATCAAAAATATATAAAGAACTTAACAACTCAACACCAAAAAAAGAGAATAATCCAGATTTAAAATGTGCAGAAGACCTGAATGGACATTTTTCCAGAGAAGACATCCAGATGGCCAACAGACACATGAAAAGTTGCTCACATCACTAGTCATCAGGGAAATGACTGTAAATCAGAAACACAATAAGATATCACTTTACACCTGTCAGAATGATGAGACTCAAAAAGACAGGATGTAAGTGTTGGCAAGGATGTGGAGAGAAAGGAACACCTGTTGACTGTTGTGAACCCCTATGCACAATGCAAGTTGGTGCAACAGTTGTGGAAAACAGTATGGAAGTTCCTCAAAATATTAAGAATAGAAAGACCATGGAAACACTAGTTTGAAAAGCTATATGCACCCCTATGTTCATTGCAGCACTGTTTACAATAGCCAAGATATGGAAACAACCTAAGTGCCCATCTACAGATGGATGGATAAAGAAGATGTGGTGTACACCTCCCCCCACACACACTGAAATATTACTCAGTCATAAAAAGAACAAGATCTTGCCATTTAGAACAATAAGTGAACCTAGAGGGCATTATCCTAAGTGAAATAAGTCAGACAGAAAAGACAAACACCATAGGATTTCACCATAGAACTTAAAAAACAAAACAAAGAAAAACAGAAACAGATTCATAGAGAAGAAACTGAGGGTTGCCAAAGGAGAAGGAAGTGAGGGATGCGCAAAATAGGTCAAGGGGATTAAGAGATACAAACTTTCAGCTATAAAATAAGTAAGTCACAGGAGTGAAAAGTACAGCATAGGGAATATAGTCAATAATATAATAACAGTGTTGTATGGTGACTGATAGTAATTATACCTATAGTGGTGAGCACTGCATAACTTACAGAATTATTGAATCACTATGAATCAAATATGACATTGTATTTATGTAATTAAAAACAAAATAAAAAATACACCCATAATTAAACAAAGCAGAATTTTACTCATTGCAGAAAGAAAACACACATCATGAGGGAATTTGGGGTATCTCAACAAGAGTATGCTTGAAAGAGACTGTGATAAGATTTGGGCTTTTGAAAGATGATTTTGGGAGGGACAAAGGAAGCAGAGATTTGCTCTAGATTAGATGCTGTCAGAAAGCATAGGCAATGCTATGACCAAGTATTTTGTGAAGGCATGGTCACTGATTTTGTCTGTGCTTAGACAAAATTATGAAATGACCTCCTTGTTTTGTTTCATTTTATCATGATTACAGAGTAACTTTATCTGAGTTCAGTATTCTGTGAGACTGCTGATGTCCCACAGAACAAAATGGCCTGGCTATGAACATCGTTTGACCAGCTTGTAATAATACTGGGGTCTAGGGGCACCTGGGTGGCTCAGTGGGTTGAAGCCTCTGCCTTTGGCTTGGGTCATGGTCTCAGGGTCCTGTGATTGAGCCCCGCATCGGCTCTCTGCTCAGCGGGGAGCCTACTTCCCCCTCTCTCTGCCTGCCTCTCTGCCTACTTGTGATCTCTGTCTGTCAAATAAATAAATTAAAAAAAATAATACTGGGGTCTAGTTATAAACCTCAGGTAAGTTTAAAACATCAGAGAATGCTCTTTGTGATGAGTGGAAAGGAAGGACCAAAAGACAGGTTCTCAGTAGAGGTGCTATTAGTATTCACAAGTGTGGAATGAGAATTGAAAAGAAGGGAATAAAAAAGAAAATCAAACTGAATCTTCCATCCTGCTCTCTGACATTTCAGATTGATGGGAGTTTTAAATGATGAAATTCTGCATAGTACTAAAAGCATATAATAGCAGCAAGAAAGAATTTTTTCACTGGAAAAGCAAGTAGCCCAGATTCTCCTTGGAAGATAAAAAAACCATAAGGTCTGAAAAAATTAAAATACTCAATCCAGCAGCACTATCACTCGTGTAGTGATAAAATGATAAGATTTCCTTTTCCTCACCTCCTTGTTCTGGCCACTCTTTAAAAAAAAAGTTGTTGACATCCTTTCTGGGGATGAGAGTTAGATAAGAAATATGTAAGTATATGATTTAAATTCAGGAAGAAAAATGAATTTGGAATTTTCTGGTAGTTAAATTGTTTATGAAGCCCTGTGACTAGAAATTTAAGTTCACAGGGTCATCTGAAAGCTGTTACAGATTTATTCAACAAATTACTTTTGAGCACTCAGTATAAGTTAGGTACTATGCTATATGCAGTAGTTAAAGGACTAAATTATCTGTGATTGACTTTTGTGGGACAATTTAATTATATACAATTTCAAACTTACAGAAACATTGTAACATCAGTTTCCCCTTCATACAGACTCCCCACATTTTTTCTTAAGTATATGCAACTTGGAGAAATTGGACCCAGCCACCTCTAAATACTTTATTAGTAATAGTATTAGTGTGTGTTTTCTACAAGGAAAAATATTCTGCCTCTTAACTACCATGCAATTACTCAAATCAGGAAATTTAATGTTGGTATAATACCATATCGAATGAAAATATTATTGGTTTTTTTCTCACCTACACAAATCTAACCCAGGATCATGCATTTAGTTGTTAAGGCTTTGTAGTTCTTTAACTGGGGAAAATTCCTCGGTCTTTCTCTGCCTTTCTTGACCTTCATGCTTTTGAGAATTACAGGTAAGTTGTTTTGTAGAACACCCCTTCATTTGGATCTGTCTGGTGTTCTCTCATTATTAGACTCAAGGTATGAATTTTTAGCAGGCGTCTGTGCTTGATTCTAAATCCCAGCATAATCACTTCTACCCACATCTCCCACACTTCAGCTGGACACCTTGTACAGGTGGGGGTCTCTGAGGTCTCGTGGTGAAATGTAGACTTATCTCTGTTTCTTCTTATGATCCCTAATTTAACCATCAGAATTGCTAAAATCCTGAGGAAGATGCCTGCTTCCTAAAGAATTTATATTTAGCTGAAACCTTTTATTAATTCAAAACTCTTTCCCAATGTGTTGCCCCCTGCCCCCATCAAATTCCCCATGTATTAGTGCCTGCTTCATTATTACTGTGAGGATTAAATTATTCATCAAGGTGGATAAATGGCTTAGAGAGATAAATGACATGACATGAATGTAGTAAAAATGTTTTCCTCTTCTAAATAAGTAGCATTTTTAGCCCAACCTTAAGAGTATACATCTCTGTGGAGAGAAACAGTCAATGCACAGTTCCCCTCAAAACTAGAGTTTTCAACAGGCCCTAGAATAAAGAAGTTCAAGGCCTCAGTAATGCCTGGGGTTTTGACTGTGCCTATTCAGCCTCTGCTCCCTCATGCTGAATATCCAAGGCTACCATGAAGTGAAAGGAGGAGGATGTGTGGGTGCAGAGTGGGCAGAGAAGACTCCCAAGAATTGGAAACTATGCAAAGTGTAGCAGCCAGCAGCTAATTAGTTTCAGCTCTGAAATGACTCCTTTGTGTGGATTGTCCTTCCTGAGAGAAAGGTTAAAATGCTGTCATGCCTGTTTTTAGCAGCATGGTAATGAAAACAATTAATCCCAGGTCCTCAATAAGGTGGCTTCGCTTATCTGGCTGAAGAGAGAATGGTCATCCTTCATTTTTTCCCCTTCCTACTCACTGAACATCACATCCAAGAAATGATAAAGTTCCTACATTTTACTTCTACACATAGGGCCTACTTAGAGAGATGACATTAAGGAAGATTCTAGAATCTACAGTTGTCTATTTTTCTAAAACCAATAAGCAAACTTGAGATTTTGCTATCATAGCTCTTTACAAAGCTCTGTTGGTTTACAAGGTCAGCTGATAAATGTTGCTAATAATTATTGTGTATTTAGCATGTGCTGAGCCACATTGTAGAGATTTTATTCTCTGTTTCTTAATCCTCCCTAAAATCTATGAATCAGATGGTACTGTCCTTATTATAATCCTGTCCAGTTTGTCAGATGAGGAAGCTGGGACCAAGAAAGGTGAAGAGACAAAACTATGACGAGTCAGAGTAGAGGCAGGATTTGAACACGGGCAGTCTGGCCTGGAGCCCATTGCTCAACCACCATGCTACCTGTATTTCAGATCCCAACTTGCCTATAATCTAGTGGGTATCATAACACAACTAAGAGAAGATGAATCCTTGCCAAAGAAGTGGATCAGGTTCATCAGGGAAGATTTCACAGAAGGCAAATTTAAACAAGGCTGAAAGGTAGACTGAGTTTGATTTGGTGAAGAGGGTTATGAAGGGCCTACCAGGGAAAGGGAGCTACATGAAAACTCTACATACTGAGACAAGAAACTGAACACTTTAGTTCTGGCAGAGTGTGCCTGCAGCCATTCTCAGAAGACCATTATCTCCTAGGCCTCATACTTCTTCTTCTTTTTAAAGATTTATTTGAGAGAGAGAGAGAAAGAGGGCATGAGCAGGGTGTGTGGGGGGAGAATGGGGCAGAGGGAGAGGGAGAAGCAAACTCCCCCCTGGGATCATGACCTGAGCCAAAGGCAGACGCTTAACCAACTGAGCCACCCACACCCCCCTGATATAAGGAATTTTGTCATAGCCTATAGGAATCATTTATTATAACTCTGTGCAAGTATGTACACACACACACACACACACACACACACACACACACACACTGTGTGGTTAGCCATAAAGGAAATCACTGCGGGACCTGTTTCCAAATTAATCTCTAGAGTTTTAATGTTATCAACTCCTCATTTTTCTACAAATAAACTTGCCAAGAACCTTAAGTCATTTTTAAAAGCAAAACTAATATGCTGTCCATATGTCTTTGAATCATTTATTGTCTGCCCTGCAAGTTGTTATTTTCCAAGAATTATGTGATGACCAAAGATCATTTCAGCCTATTTGGGAGACTTCATAAAGCTTCCTCTTATAGCCTCATTCTTGACATTGAAGGACTCTAATAAGTAATGACAAATATAATGTGATTATTTGGAAATAAACGTCTGTATGTTTCTTCCTAAATAATCTACCTCAGATTATAGTCTTTCAATTGATTTCACAATATTAGGTGTTTTTTTTTCTCATTCTGATTAATGTGTTTAATTTGATCACTAATTTGAAAATAATTTTAAGTATATATATTTAAGTACAGAGATCCAAGTTTTAATTCAAATCTGAAAATTGTTAACTGCTTCCTTATATCTCTTACTGCCAACTACAAGCAAATGGGCAGAATTCCTTTCTTCAGGAATAACTTTTCCAGTATATTCTTTTTTATTATCAAAAGACTTTGCATGAAAACAGGAAGATAAGGTTTTCTCCTTAACTGAGCAGAAAGATTGTCCCAATCTCTGTAAAATATTCTTTGTATGCCTCTGACCCTTGTAAGATAAAAGAAATGATAGTATGTCTTTGGTCTTCCTGCTCCAGGAAGGAAAGGTGCTGTAGGAAAAGAATTGATTTTTTTCACTTCTGTGGTTTGAGAACAAGTTATAATTCCAGGTTTGCAAAGTGCAAAGAAAATAATACACAATTATTATATTGGTATCTGTGGGACACAAATGTATGGATTTCACAGAAAAGAACTCACCAGAAAAAATGAAGAACGTTTCTAAAAGAATGCCACATTTTACTGCTTCTCTTTCTTTTGGCTTCTGGAATTTAACCTCCATCTGACCCACCTCCATTCTAATCACTTGGGCTCTGTTAGTGCTTCCTTAAAGTTATCTTCTCTTTTCTCTGAAATGAACTGCAGAGTCATTTTTTAATCAGCATATTTAAAGTTTATTTATCTATTTATACACAACCTTGTTCTAGAAAGGGCTTAAGATGGCTTACAAGGATCCATAACATACACCAAGAAATTAGTTAATAGCAGAATCAGAGATGAAGCCTGTGTAAAAATGCTTATACAATCCTACTCTTTTACTCAGGGTGGACCACAAATTTCGCTCTAAGCTTTCTCACAGGCAGTCAGAAAAGGAAACTTAATTAGTTACATCAGTTACAGTGTCCATAAAACAAAAACAAACCAATTACCCAAGCGAAGAACTCTTATTCCTAATACTAAGACCAGAAAGAAATTTCTCCTGAGAGGCTTCCTAAAGAGGTCAGCGCATGATGTAATAATCAGTGATCTCAGCAGCAACCTAATTGGAGACACAAAGATGAATTTCACAGGGCTTTTTCTTATTGTATTCAATATACCAGATGGCATCACAGCAACTTAAAAACCAGGAAAACTGATTTTATCATGAGTTTGAGGGTTGGGGGTGGGCACAATATGATATGGTCAAGGTACTCAGCTATCTCCTCTGCTAGGCAAAATCAAAGGTAATTTTAAAACAATAAAGTTTAGTCTAGTACCGAGATGGTTTCAGAGAAATTCTAAAACCGCTAAAATTGTACGCATCTTATGAATAGATAAGTTCATTTTTCTTGACACAGAAAACACAGATCCTCAACGTACACAGACAATTCACAAAAGTTAGGAACATTTTCTTTAGAAAATCTAGAGAATTAAACATACTACAAATCCTCCATCCTATTCTGCATATCCTCCCCACCCCCTGCAGCCTAGCTTTTTTCCCCCCTCAGCACAAAGAACCTTTTTTGTTTCTATTTGATCTTACAACTTGGACAAGGGTTTCATCATGGTTAAAAAGTTGCCTCCTGGCTGGAGAAAGAGGCTCCAGCAGAAATCTCGACACTAAGGAAGGCAGGCAGACGGGTTGCTCAATGGCTGCTGGGTACCGGAGTCTCCTAGTCAGGCTTCAGGGTGAGCTTTCCAAAGAGATACTCACTCAGCCCCCCTTGGGGGTTGGCCAGCCTGCGGAGGTTGGTTAGGTGGTCACCCATCCTCTTGATGAGCTTCATCTCCTCTTCCAGAAAGTGGCTCTCCAGAAAATCACAGAGACGAGGATCTGCGTTGGCAGCACCCAGGGCATGCAGATCCAGAACGGCCTGGTTCAGGTTCTTCTCCAAGATCATCGCGGCTTCCATCGCATCCACGCTGCTAAGCCACTCATCTTCGGCCAGCTTCTGCTCATCTGGGAGGGCGGGGAAGTCGCTCCACTGGTCTTGCATCCTCAAGAAGCACTGGGCACCTTCCTGCTTCTCCTCAGCCAACTCTTGGAAGAAGCGGCCCATGCCCTTCAGAGCTACATCGTTACCTTCAAAATAAAAGCGCAGAGAGAGGTAGGTGGAGGAGGCCTGCAGATGCAGGTTGACCAGGCGCTGGAGTGCGGCCTCCACCTTGGCAGAATAGTTCTGGCGGATATGGTCGCTCATGGTTGGTTTGCAGTGAGGAGCTAAGCCCAGAACGTGATGCTTGCTGGTCCCGGAAATCGGAACTCTGGGATGGCCAACAAAATGATTCCACCGGAAGTTGCTTATGGAAGGGGAGGGGCTTGAGGGTGGTGAGAGGTTGGCAGGGACACAAAGAGGTGGAGAAGGGGCGGGAGCACCCAGTCTGTTCAATCTAAGACACAGTTCTAGGGGGCCGCTGGGTGCACTCTGAGTTTAGCTTTTGATAAGAATTTAATTCTTATTTCTTTCCTAATTATGAGAAACAAGTCTTTATCTCTCATTCTGCCCCAGTTCTTCCCATAATTCCAAGATGAGGTAAGAAAGTCCATGGTAAGAACATTAAATATCGATAGTGAAGCTCCTCCAAAATTCATTTCTTCATTTGTGATTTAAAACTCCTTTATTTCTTATTTTAGAATCTATAGGAATATATTGTTTCCTGTTACTAAGCCCTCATTGAGAGGGTGCCTGTTAGTTCCAGTTTGCCCTGAGCAGTCTTGTCCTTGTGTAATTATTAATAGTGTTACCTAATAAACAAAATAAATAGTGCCCCCTTTCACACTCAAAAGCATCCTTGTTTGGAATATACTTTACATGGTCATCTTACTTATTAAGAAGTTCAAGATCCACACTGTAGAATGAGAAATAGAGAGAGCTTGCAAGACATTGAGTTGGGACATAATTCATTTCCATTTTATTAATTGATCACACACTAAGAATCCCATTAAATTTTCTACTATTCAGCCTTCATTTTTTTTTTCATGTTCATTTGTTCCTTTTAATAGAAGTTCGGCTGAATACTATTTATGTGCTGGGTGTCTTGTTGGGTACTGGGGCTTCTTGTGATTACCCAGATACTCCACCATTAACTGAAACATGTCATGTAAAAGAGCACTAAAGGTGAAAATGTAGACTTATGAATCCTACCGGAATAGAAAATAACCCATATAGGAAGAGTTAGCTATTCTCAGTCAGAAGATAAGGGCAGAACTAGATGTTCTCATAGGGTCTCTTCCAAGTTTGTGATTTCATGCTTAGCATTTTATATTCCCAAATACCACTTGCCTGGGGCTGCTTCACTATTAGAACACTTTCATGTGTTTTCTATCAAACAGGAAGGCATATTCTGTTCAGGGTAAACAATATTTGAACCCAGAGAGGAGAGTTTTGCTCTATACCTTGGACCCACTTCTAAATGAAAATAAATTCATTCTTTTGAAGCTACTTTCAA
The DNA here is from genome assembly GCA_003697995.1 of Taxidea taxus jeffersonii. NCBI lineage: Eukaryota > Metazoa > Chordata > Mammalia > Carnivora > Mustelidae > Taxidea > Taxidea taxus. Next base: position 22,185 of record ML098493.1, on the reverse strand, counting down.
ATTTTATTTTCTATGTTGCTGGAAACTTAATATTTTAAAATTTCAAAAAGAGTTCTTCAGTCTCTGTTCACTGCTTAAGCTAAAATATGAGCACATATCCTGTATCTACATACAGGATACATTGTAAATTTTTTACATTGTAAATTTTTTTCATGGAGGGTTGTTGTCCAAAAATGTTCTCATGTTGCATTTGAGGTTTGCAAAAACTGTTAGAATTCGGGAATAGCACACTTTTCAATCCTGGAGGGAAGTGGGTAAAACAGCAGTAGTGCTGCAGCCTTTCTGGCCTTGGTTCTAGGGCAAAAAAGAGACTGGGGGTGAAGAGTAGGGGGAAAAACAAAAACTCAAACCCAAGAACAATCCTCGCACCTACTCACATAGGAAATAAATTATACAAGATGGAATCTCCTCCAAATGACTGCAAAGAGAATGCTCATTTTCTACCTTGTACATAAACCATGAATCATCATACTGACCTTGTAATAAGAAAATGCTAAGCTTAGAGAAAACTTCACCATATAACATATTATCTGTATTATAGCATGTCGGGCTCATTGAATATATTTCAATTTCCTATATATTTATTTTTTGTTCTAGGAAGTCAAAAATGTCTATATTCACCTTCTCAGATGAGATAGTTTTCTGCCTTGTGAAAATATTAACAGATCCTTCCCTCATCACTTTAGAGAGAAGAGAGTCAATGTATTCTGACAGGTGGTTAAGCATATAACTTTCAGAATCAGACCAATGTGGGCTCAAACCCCAGCTTTGCCACTTCCTGTGAGTCTTATCTTGGGCAGGCAGCATAAGCTCTTCAAGCCTCAGCTTTTCTTGCCTGTAAAATGGGACTCTTACTATCTCATAAGTATACTACAAGGATTAAATGATATAACACATGAGAAAACACTGCCAAAGAAGTAGAAAGCACTCAAAAATAGTGCTGTATCGTCAGTGAATTTTGTAGTAAAATTGTGGGAATCCTCTCAAACCCTAGTATCAGATTTATCCCAACAGGTTTTTTTTTTTTTAAAGAGATTCAATTAGCCAACATATCCCACTAGGTTGTTTATCCAAGTTTCCTCACCACCAACTTGTTTGGTTGAATCACTATTCTCAACGGCAATGTCCTGTCAAGTATGAAAGCACCGAATCATAACCTTGGGTGCCAACGATCTAATTCATTTAAAACTTGAGGAAAAGCAGCTTCTCTTCTTTCCCTTGCGTAACTGAGATTCAACAACACTTCCTGAGGTCCTCTGTGGCTTTCTCGGCTGTGGAGGCAAGGGGAGCAGCGCCTAGGTGGCAGAGGTCTATTTGTTTTCTCCCTTCTCCAGCCCAAGGTTACCATCCACTACAGCAAGAAACATCTAGTGAACACCTACTTTATAGGAGAGGGTAAGATTATGGAACATCCCATGTGAATAATAAATTCATCTCTTCTCCTACTTAAATGTAGACTTTGGAATGCTTATGTCTTGGGTCAGATTCCCCAGAAGCAGACATTGAAATGAAGATTTCTATGCAAGTGATTTATTGGGAAAGTGCTCCTGGGGGAGACCAAAAGAGAGTGGGGAGAGTAGCACAGAGAAAGAATGGAAGCCAAGGAGCAAGGCTGCAATTTCAGGAAAAGCCTGAGCTTCCTAATAATCTCAAGGTTTAGCTTTGGAGTATAAATTACAACCAGTGTTTATTTCAAGGGAACTGGATTTTCATAGACCTGTCCATTGGCTATGGGTGTCCCCAGGGAAATATAAATTCCCATGATCTTTATACAGGTGAGGAAACTCCAGTAGCCCAAGGGAACGCCAACGGTCACAGGTGCTAGTCATTAGCAGAAAAGCACACCAGAACTGGGTGCTGAGCACACCAAACTAGTTAAAGGGATCAGACAGGGTTCCGGCAGGGTCTGTATGGTATCCACCACCAGCCTGCTTCCCTACTTGACTTTGGAAGGCACAGTGGAAATGAGAAATCCCAATTAATAGATTTTTATGATGAATCCAACTAATGAAGTGAAGAGATGACCACAGGCATTAACCTATACGTATATCTCTTTGCTACTTCTATTTATAGGGAAGACAGGGGTTTTGGAGTCTACATCTGAAATCTCTTCTTCCATCGCTGAAAATCTGGAACTCTTTTCAGGGGTCTAATCTCCCCTCCAGGGCCCACATATTCGAGGCCAAAGCAGATCCAAAGCTCCAGCTAAGAAAGTATTTGCATGTTTTATCAAATCCTCTGCTGTAACTGACAGCACTCCTTCTATTGGAACCACATATTGATTTGTTTAATAGCTGCACAGAAGTACTTACAAGTGAAATGTCCCTAACAACCCAGAAACTGACAGGCTGTGAAATGGCTGCTTAAGAACTTGTCATCCAAACTGAATTCACCTGAAAACTGATGTTATACAAACAGCAAAATGGTCTCTGTGTGCTTGTCATTTTTTTAAAAAGGACCAGTAAGGGGTAAATTTAGTTCTGGGCTGTTTATCTACTGTAGACAAGGGACAGCTTGACACGAGGCACAGGAGTAAAACAGAAAGAGTTCATCATTTTTCTCTCCCACAACACACAACACACACACACGCATGCACGAACACACATACACATGCACATGCGCGTGCGCGCGCGCGCACACACACACACACACACACACACACACAGCCTCCTTCTCATTCCACTTGCAAGCCCCAGGAAACTCTGAAGTGCACTGAGAAGCTTGTCTACAGCCTAGTCCCACAGGTCCACCGTGCAAAACCTACCCTCCCTGTGCTTCCCATGGGCACCTCAAACAAGCACCAGTTCTCAACGAGGGATGATTTTGTTCCCCAGAAAACATGTGGCAATGTCTGGAGACATTTCTAATTGTCATAACTAGGGGGAGGAGCCTCTTCTACTTAATAATGGCTGTGTAACTTTGTGCAAATTACTTAACCTCTCTGAGTCTTAATCCCTTTAGCTATAAAATACCAGTAATATCATCTACCTTTTAAGATTACTCTAAAGATTACATAAGAGAATACAAGGAATTTAATATCACCTCTGACACATAGTAGCAGCTAAATAAACATTAGCTGCCTTTACTCCTTTTCCCTCTCCATCCTCTCAAATCTTTTATGTCAGCTCTCTGTCTCACAAGAAGTCTGATCCTTTCATTCAGGTTCTAACTTCCAAAAGAATATAAGATTAATTCATCCCACCTTTCCACTAACCTAAGACTCCCCTTCTCCACTGATATGGGCCTGGCTTCTTCCACTCCTCCTTATGCAGCCTGGCTTCATGGGGCTCTACTCCCTGGTCACTTTCCAAAAGGAAGTAGAGTTCCCCCAAGGAGACAACTTCAACCACATCCTTACCTGGGATGAAATATACTTGAAGAACACATCCTTTTAATTTTGATGCATGTGGACCAAAATGAGTTCTTTATGGAATAGTGTTCTCTTTTAACATAAAAAAAAAAACAAAATATGTCTAGTCAGGAAAGCAAGGCAGGAAATGATTTTGTCTTTTCTTATCATGCTCCATGATAACTCTTGTGAACACTTCCTCTAACCTGTACTTGTCCTTTAGCCCTCCCTAAATAAAAGTACTTTTTGTAACTTTTTAAAAGTGAAATTGTAATGTTTCATAGAAAGAAACAAGATTCACATTCCAAATGGAGGTGGTGTCATATTTCAGGAGGGCTGGCAAATCTGCCCTTAGTGGTTGCCAAGAGGTGGGTTGGACAGACCCAGCTTGAGCTGGAAAGAATATCCAGCCTTGAAATCTGAAGTGGCAACTTTTGCAATGCTACCCTCCCTTTCCCTGCTTGAAGCCCCTCAATGTTCCTTCTGGTCCTGCTGACATCTGGCTGGAGAACGGAGTCACCCAGCAAGAGATTTTGCTTTTCATTACCTATAACACGATCTCATTTTTGTAAATATATGTGTGTATGTGTACGTGTGTGTGTAAAGACAAATACCAGAATGTTAACAGTGGTCTGTATGTTTGTGTGACCAATTTACTTTCTGATTTTCTATATTATCTGATTTGGGAGGCACTGAGCATATGCTTAAAATCACTGCAGAAAACTTAAAAAAAAAAAAGACATGTTTCTATCTTCAAAGAAAAGGAAAAACTTGCTCTCCTGTCTCAAGTATATATCATATGATCTTGGTCCACAAAGCAATGAACGGGACTCAGTGTTGTCTGTGAAGCCAGAGCTGGCTTGATGAGTAGCGACCTCCAGCCTGCTGGGTACCACGGTATTTTACAAGTGAGAAACCACAATTCAAGAGAATGAATGGCTTCTCTGTCCACGCCCCCTCCACTACTTTCTTGGGACTTCACGTGCAATCCTTCCACCCCCTACTGGCCACCGATAATTCGAGGTGCAGCCTGAGGACTGGGAAGAAAGCAAAATCCCTCCTGGGACTAAGTTCGCTCATAGGGCAGGGGTGCTGCCTTTTATTTCTTCCTTATTCCCTGCTGGGCCTGGCAATACAACTGACACAAAGAATCATAGATTCTCAGGGACGATGAAAGGACAAAGGTCATTTGATCCCAGTACTTAGCCTCATAGTCAATGCTTAATAATTACCTGATGAACAAATTAAATGTGGCTACTGGTCACTTTAGTTGCTCAAGAGGTTTGAGCCACAGAGTCAGATGTCCCCGTTCACTCAGACACCATCCCCTGCAAGTACCCTCTACCAGTGCTCCAGGAATATGGAGATACGACTGGGCATTTATGCCTCCGTGAGTGGGACGGGAGAAGGGGCCTCTGACCCATGGTGGGAGCCACACTGACAACAGGTTCCATTTACAGCTCTGGAACCCATGATGGCTGCATGTTTGGCATCAGTACAAGTCTCCCCTCCTGTGGTCCCCCCTGCCCCCTCCTCAGGGTGCATGCACATGGCTGCAGGCCAAAACACAGCACTGCTCACCAGTTCGAGATAACGAAATATCTATCTGGGCCTAACTCTCTATATAAGCACCAGATGGTAATGATTAAAATGAAATTAAATTAATGTCTGACAGTCCGTGAAGGGCATAAATTGCATGGTGTGCTGGTTGTCCAATCTGTCATCTTGTTTCCCTTGGCTCCGGTCAACAAACAACAGCTGAAAACTCCCTCTCTGGGTCACACAGTAGCTTACTTCCCTGCCATGGAAATGGCTGCTCAGTTTACTAAGTTGAAGTCTCCTAGGTTGCCAAAATCGTGATTAAGATGCCCTAGAAGGCAGAGAATTCTATCTTCTCCCCACGATCTCCAGCAACCGTCTCCCAAAACACACTGTAATGACCACTACTGGTTAGAATTCAGGAACGGGGAAATCCGAACCTGGCCTAAGCACAAACCACTGCCAAAATCACAAAGCAATTTCCAGCTCTAATGACAGCCTTCTTCATCCATGTGGTTTCTAGAGCATGTGGGCAGTGCTGATGTGTTATCAAGTTGCAAAAGAAACCATGGTATCACATTTTAAAATCCCCCATCTGCCAAGTACTCCCTTCCAAAGAACTTTCAGATTTCGACTTCTGCTCTTTCCCCCGTGTTATGCAGAAATCAGGGTTCCAATATTTACATTGTCTTTTTACCTACTTACATCCAAAGTCTCACTTCAACCTTTCTCCTTTGGCAAAAGAAGTTTCATGACATTTTCAAGCTGTTTAGCGTCCATTCTTTGGTGGCAAGGATCTGTTTCTCTATGGGTAAGCCAAACGGAACCAGCAAATGAGGCACACACAAGGTGGTGGAAGCCAGCATGTACCACCACCCAGAGGGCCCTTCAGGAATGAAACACTCATTCCCCCAGTCGCCTGGAGGGCTGCCGGAGGGTGGTCCTCAGCTGTCAGCCCACTTTGGAGATGGCTTCTGTTGAAGAAAACTGACTCACGCAAGATCTCATCTCATTCTGAGGGTAGCCCACGTATCCTGACAGGGGACAACTCTGACAAGCCTGCTTTGCCCTCTCTTTTCTCTGCCTGGGATTTTCTTCCAGATTATTTATTTATATATATATATTTTTTTTAATTAATGATTTTATTTATTTTAGAGAGAGAGAACATGCACAAGCAGGAGAGGGGCAGAGGGAGAGGGAGAAGCAGACCCCCACTGAGCCAGGGAGTCCAATATGGGGCTCCATCCCAGGACCCCGAGATCATGACCTGAGCCAAAATCAAAAGTTGGATGCTTCACCGACTGAGCCCCCCCAGGTGCCCCTGTCTTCCAGATAGTTGCCTGACTCCTCCCACTTCATTCAGGTGTCTGCTCAAATGTCACTTCATCAGAAAGGCTTCTCCTGACCATATTTCCTGAAGTAATGCACACTCCCCACTTCCCCGCAGAGCCTTCTCCATGGCTTCCTATGCCCTTGTCATGCTTTTGTTTTCTTCATAACTCTTACCACTACCTGACATTATTTAGGTATTTATTTATTATTTTGCTTATCACCTGTCTCCCCACTAGAACAGAAGCTCTATGATGGCTGGGACTTTAGCTGTTTGTTTCATTTTTTTTTTTAAATCTCCACTACCTAGAAAAAATGCCTAGCACATATAGAAAGGGTAAATATTTTTTTTTGTTTGGTAAATATTTATGAATCAATGAATGAATGATTGGTCTCCTAATAGCTTAACTACTTCCTAGTATTTACACAGCCTAGCTCTCACCCTTCACATCCTGAGAATCAGAGTCCTGCCAGGGAAGCGTAATAGTCAAGAACATAGGCTCTGGAGTTAGGCTGACTGACTCACTTAGTTCACGCATAATTACATAGCTCTTACGCTGTGCCAGGCATTGCTCTTGGCACTTTTTTTTTAGGATTTTTATTTATACAAGTTGGGGCAGGAGCAGAGAGAGAAGGAGAAGCAGACACCCTGCTGAGCAGGGAGTCTGACACAGGGCTCAAACCCAGGATCCTGGGACCATGAGCAGAGCCAAAGGCAGACACCCAAACTTTGAGCCACCCAGGCACCCAACTCTTGGCACTTTAGTATAAATGCACTTAATGCTCATAACAGCCGTAAGAAGTATTATTATTATTCCATTCTTTTAAAAAGATTTATTTATTTGAGAGAGAGAGAGAGAGAGAAAAAAGGGTACAAGGGGCAGAGGGACAGAGAGAATCACAAGCGACTTCCAGCTGATCATGAAGCTTGACAGGGGGCTTGATGTCATGACCCTGAGACCATGACCTGAGCCAAAAACAAGAGTTGGATCCTCAGCTGACTGAGCCAGGTGCCTCTTAATATTGCCTTTTTAAAGATGAACAGCCTGAGCAATAGAGAGGTTAAGTATTTGCCCCACGTCACACATCTAGTAACAGTCAGAATTTGAGCCCAGAAAGCCTGTCTTCAGAATGTCTGCCACTTACCAACTGTATAGTTTTGAGTAAGTTCCTCTCTGAATTGGTTTGTTTGCCCATGAAAATGGAGATAATAATGCCTGCCACAAGGAATTAAAAGCCAGAAATGAGATGAGGTGTGTAGAGTATACAGCGAGGTCCCTGACCCACATACGTATTTAATAAAGGATAGTTGTCATTATTTTCCCCCTGCATCCAAGTCTTAACCCCCACCTGATTTGTGTTTCATTCTGGATGCCCTATACTGACTGCATGGCCCTTGCTGAAGGCCTTGGATGTTATATAGCCACTCACCATTCTGGTGCTCCATGGACAGCCCCAGCCTAGTGCACCCTCCCCGCAAGTCCGTGGTTTGCCTCCAGCCTGGCTTGCCTTATCCCTACAGACAGATGTAGGGCCACACCTAGAACACTTCACTTATACCCTTCCTTGTTGGATCTCAGAATAAAATGATCCTTAGAGGGAGAAGCAGCAAAATTCAGGTGGCATAACTTGCCTTTGACAACTAGCCTTAGAGTTCTTTTGGGTTCCCACTACTTAGTATGATTGCTCAGATAAGCCATGGCCCAAATTTGACCAGGTGTGGTGGCCACTTTCATGCCCTGCCCAGATCTCCCTTCAGTGAAGTCCTTGTTGTCACAGCTGCTAGGAGTCCTGGTGGTAGACAGACGACTGTCAGCTCTCAGCCCTCTCAAGGGTGGCCTCAGCTCCAGAGAGCCACCTTGACCAAAAGGCAGTTTCCTTGATGACCTTCGGAGGTTGTCCATATCCAATAACAAATCAATGCAGGAAGAGAAATTCCTACCATTCTGAAGACAACTCTGAAGGGCCCTTCTAGCTCCAGAGCGACTTGTGGGTCAGTCAGCCAAGGCTGTTGCTGGGCCTACATCACAGCTCAGCTTCTCCCTGTGCCCACTCCTGCTTCCTTCTCCTCCTTTTCTCACGTGTTGATCCCGAGGGCATGCCCTAATAAGCATCCTGCCCCCCATGCTCTGTCTCAGAGTTGGCTTCGCAGAAAGCCCAGCCTATATCACAAGACCTAATTCAATTCACTCATACTCATTGTCATGGTCTCTGCATTCTTCCAGAAACTATTAAACAGGAGGCAAAATGGCCTCCCAGGATTACACCCCACCTCATCCCCAATCATTTTTTTTTACTTTTTCTCAGAGGTATGTCTAGTCTAGCCTGCCTACTTACACAAGCATATAAGTGAAGCCAGAAAAATGATCTTCCCTGATACCTATTAATCAATTTTTTGCCTACTGTTCATCACCTCAGCTCAGGGCTCTCTTTCCTCAAGGAAATGAGACAGATGATCGTGGGTTGCCACACAACACTGATTCTTTACTTTGACCTCATGAGTCTTAGGAGGATTTATCAGCAAACAAACTCATTTAACTATAAGTCAGAAGCAGAAAAAGAGTCAGTCATTAAGGGAATATAAACAACTAGGTGCTTTACCCATTCTGTAAAGCTGATATATTTATAAACATGCCCTTGGGCAAGGGTCAGCCTCAATGATAGCCCCTTTGGGAGTAACAAATCCCAAACCACTTATTTGTTATGACTATAAATGACATTTCGATCTGAGTAATCGTTAAAATATCTGTACTTTTAATGGCCCATAAAATCTTAACATGCTTCCCTACATCAGATTTCCTACACTACAACTGGATGAACCTCATAGGTTGCATTTGATCTTCTAGATAAAATAACTGCTATATTTAAGTGTGCAGCACTGTGTGTTTGGTAAGTTTCATAAAGTATAAAAATGCAGCAAAGAATATATGCATTTTTAAGGATTTTCTGTGGTAAGATAATTCATCTCATTAAGCAGGTTTTCCTCAGTAAATCCTTTGCTCCAGTAACATGCAGCCTAATTCTTAAAAGGGAATTAAAAGAATACTTGAGAGTCCATTGGTTTCTCATGTTAGTTTTTGTTTTATTGTGTCCCTTTGGAAATACAGTTTTATTTTTGATCTTACTATGTCTAGATATCCAAGATGGAGCTGGTATTGTTAGGCATGGACACTGATCAATATTCTGTCCTTTATAGTGAATGATGATATGATTGATGCTGACCTCAATCTGTATGGACAATTACAGCTGTAAAAACAGATGCTACTCTCCCAGGCCCATCCCAGCCATATGCTTTGATTCATAGTTCTGGGCACTTGGCAGAGATGGATATTTTGTGTAAGTCAGACCCTGATACCCCTGGACTATCTGAAGATTATTTTTTTTTAATTAAAAAATTTTTTTTAATTTACTTAATAGACAGAGATCACAAGTAGGCAGAGAAGTAGGCAGGGAGAGAGAAAGAAACAGGCTCCCCGCTGAGCAGAGAGCCCAATGTGGGGCTCGATCTCAGGACCCTGAGATCATGACCTGAGCTGAAGGCAGAGGCTTAACCCACTGAGCCACCCAGGTGCCCCTGAAGATTATTTTTTAAAAGTGATGATTCACTGCTGGTGGGGCTAGCTGTCTCTGTTGTTTCCTAGGATTCTATAACATCTATGGGTCATGCTCTGAGATTTTGCTTGTGCCCCAGATACTTACAACCACCTTATTTCAGGCTTCCCATAAAGTAGTTACTTGGATCACTGACAGTGAATTAATAAAGACTTTTAAAAAATATTTGGTATTTTGGGGCACCTGGGGGGCTCCCTCAGTTAAGCATCTACCTTTGGCTCAGGTCATGATCTCAGGGTCCTGCCCCCACTCTGGGAGATCAGGTTGCCTTCTCAGCAGGAAGCCTGCTTCTCCCTCTCCCTCTGCCCCTCCTCCTGCACCCCCTCACTTGTGCACATGCTCTCTCTCTGCTCTTTCTCTCAAATATAATATTTTTAAAAATACTTGGTATTTTAAAAACCATGTGCAATTTAACATCTTCCCATAGGAGCTTCAGATTCTTTGGGAGAGACAAAATGAAAACAGAGTGATGTTTGCCATCACTGAAATGGGTTGAGTAGAATGATTACTCACACAACCGGAAAATGAATCATGGGGGTCCTTGTTAAAAATACAGTTCCCATCACAGAGCTACTGAATAAGAATCTCTGGATTGGTATTGATATCTGCATCTTTAACAAGCTCCCCAAGTGGTTCTCATACACACTAAATGTTAAGAACCATTGCCCCAGAGACGGATTTCAGCCTAAGCATGTTTCCTGCACTGTCACTAGTTAGTGACTCTCTGTGTTTTGGAAGAAAATGGCAGCATTCAGTGATGATCACCATGGAAATACGCAATTAATCACCAAAATGATGACACTGATGCCCCACCTGGAGCCCCTTTACCAGTCAAGGTCACGCAGCCTCAGCTACTGCCTCCATCTTACCTGGAACCAAGACTGGCTCTATTTATTCACTCTTTAGCAGCTGTGAGTGTTAGCTGCTAACTCACAGCTGCACCTTCTTTGGAGAAATGTTCTAAACTCACGGAAGTCACCTCATCTAGAGATGTGTAAGAGGTTATATGCCCATCAACACAGCAAATCACGAATATGAAGGAGCAAAAGACCAATTCCTTTGCCTCAATGGGGACAGCTCTGTGGTGCCATCTTTGCTTTAGAGCTCTCCATAAAATCAGGGTGATACTAGACTTCTGTTGAATCCACCACTTCGCTTAGGTCCTTCTCCTGCCTTTCCTGCTTTTTTCATGTCCTTCTTTGGAGATTTCTCCTGAGAACACTCCCTCAATAGCATCCCTGTATCATTCTTTGCTTTTAGGTTATGCTACCTAAGGTAATACTGCTATTCAGAAGTTGAGGAGGCTTTTCAAAGTGAGGAAGTGTTATAAAAATAACAAAAGAAATTCTGTGAATAAATACACAGACATATTTGTAGAAAGATGTAAAAGAAATAGGAGGTTCTGGTTCTAAGTAAAATGGGGTAACTATACCCTGTTTATCTGACTCAATGCAACTATAAAACCTGGACACAATGCATAAAACAGCTGTCTGTGGACCCTGAAAAGTACACAGTGACATGCAGATTGGGAGAAAAGAAGAAAAGAAAACAGACAAGAATCCAAAGTACTAACTGGTGATGAGTTTATTATTTATTTTTCTTCTGCTATCCCTGGCTTAGATGCAAGGCAACCCAAAACCTGGAATGGGAATGAGGGCATGGATAAAGAGAGCTCCAGGAGTAGCATTCTTGTTTTATCTGAAAGGGGAGGAAAAATATCTCTTGATGCTTAGAGAGAGTGGGAGAAATCTCCCAGGCTTTTTTTCCTTTTCTCTGCTCTTTTGCACTCCAGGAAATCCTGAAGTAGCAGCAGCAGCAACAGCAGCAACAGAGACAGCACCAGCAATGGGGGCCTACAGGTGTCCAAAATTCTAAGGGAGGAGAACCATTATGTCTGATCAGAAGAGCTTGGTCCCAAGAGGATGTGGTGAATCCCCATTGCTGTTTTTCTCTCTCTCCCTTCCTAATGCTTGGTCTCAGACATAGGTACAACTGTGGGAAGCACACAGCACAACATTGTAGCCAAAAGCCTATCTTTCTGGGGTCAAAGACTGAAAGTGAGCCCCAGGGAAGAAAAGGAATGGGGAAATGTTGAAGAGGATAAAGCTTGGGAAACAACCCCATAAAATTGTTTCTGAATGAATAAGCTCTGTCTTTAGCTGTGCATAGGTGAATCTGACCCTAAACAATATAACAATGATTTTGAGAACTGAATTATGGGATAGAATACTACCCAGGTCCCAGATTGGCCACTGGGTGGCACACACATGAGACAGAGTTGAATAGTGCTACAAAGGCTTTGTAACCGAACTGACATTGGAAACAAAATCCATAGAAGGCTCATTGGAATGTGCAGTCTGAACTCAAACCAATTGCCTGTTAATAATATCTACATTCCCCACAGGATTTAAATAAGATCCAGAAACTCACAACACAGAGTCTCCCAAAATATCCAGGATAAAATCTAAAATTACTCACCAAACAAGGAAGCAAGAACAATCTCAACTCACATGGGAAAACACAACCAACAGACACCAATGTCAAGATGACATGTGTTGGAAATATCAGACAAAAGCTTTAGGGGCACCTGGGTGGCTCAGTGGGTTAAGTCTCTGCCTTCAGCTCAGGTCACGATCTCAGGGTTCTGGGATCGAGCCCCGAATCGGGCTCTCTGCTCAGCGGGGAGCCTGCTTCCCCCTCTCTCTCTGCCTGCTGCTCTACTTGTGATCTCTGTCAAATAAATAAATAAATAAATAAAGCTTTAAAGATAACTATTATTAACATATTCCAGGAAGTAAAGGAGAACACTCCTGAAATAAATGGAAATGTAGAAAGTCTCAGCAGAAAAACAGAACATATAAGGAGGTATCAAATGGAGATTTTGAATCGAAAAATGCAATAACCAAAATAAAAAGGAAAATAAAGATAATAGAGAAAACAGTGAATTTATTGGTATATTAACAGGAATAATCCAACCTAAACAATAGGGAGAAAGTTACTAAAAAAAAAGAATGAACATAGTAGCCTCAGGGACCTGTAGGACAATACTAAAGGTTTAACATTGTGTCATTGGAATCCCAAAAGGAAATAAGAGCATATACCATAGAAAAATTCCTTGAAGAAATAGTCATTAAAACCTTCCCAAGTGTGGCAAAAGACATAAACCTACAGATTTGAGGTTCAACGAATCTCAAATAGTATAAACCCAAAGAAATTCATGCTCAGATACATCATAATCAAATGCTAAAAAATAAATACAAAGAAAAAGTGTGGAGAGCCTCCAGAGGAAATGATTTTTGTGATGATTATAAGGTCTGGGTCTTTTTTTTCCCCACATGTGGATGTCCAGTTGTTCTAGCATCATTTGTTAAATAGACTATCTTTGCTCCATTGTATCACCTCTGTTCCCTTATCAAAGATTAGTGGTCTATATTCATGGGGGTCTATTTCTGAGCTCTTTATTCTGTTCAATTGATCTGTCTACTCTTTCAACAAAACAAAACTGTCTTGATTACTGTAGCTTTACAGTAAATCTTTACCGTCAGCAGCATCAGTCCTCCAAATTTGTTCTCCTTCAGTATTTATGTTGGCTATTCTGGGGCTTTTCCCTCTCCATATAAATACTTAGAATCGGTTTGTCAATATCCATGAACTAACTTACTACAATTTTGATTGGTAGTGTGTTGAATCTATAGATCAACTTGGAAACAACTGATATCATGACATTATTGAGTCTTCTTATCATGAATATGGACTAAATCTCCATTTATTTAATTCTTCAATTTCATTCATCAGAGTTTTGTTGTTCTCCCCAGAAAGATCTTATATATATTTTGTTACATTTATACATGACTATTTCATTTTAGGTGTGCTAATGTAAATGGTATTGTATTTTTAATTTCAAATTCCACTTGTTCATTGCTGGTATATAGAAAAGTGAGTAACTTTTCTATATTTACCTGTGTCCTGCAACCTTCCTATAATTGTTTATAAGTCATAGGAGTTTTTTGTTGATTCTTTTGGATTTTCTATATAGATGATCATGTCATCTATAAACAAACACAATTTTATTTTTTCTTCTTAATCTGTGTACCTTTTATGTCACTTTCTTGTCTTATTGCATTAGCTAGAACTTCAGACACAATGTTGAAAAGGGGTGGTAAGAGGGAGATATGCTTGCCTTGTACCTGATCTTAGAAACATTCAAGTTTCTCACCTTTATGTTTTCTGTAAAGTTTTTGTACATAGTCTTTATCAAGTTGAGAAAGCTCCCCTCTGTTCTTAATTTACTGACAGTTTTTATCATAAATTGGTATTGGACTTTGTCAAATATTTTTTCTATATCTCCTGATAGAATCATGTGATTTTTCTTTTACTAGTTTGTTCATATAGTGGGTCACATTGAAATTATACTTTTGGGGATTTGATTTACTAATATTTTGTTGAGTGACTCTGAATCTATATTTATGAGAGATATTGTAGTTTTCTTATAACTTCTTTGTCTAATTTGAATATCAGGGTAGTTCTGGACTCACAGAATGAGTTAGAAAGTATTCTCTCTGCTTCTATCCTGTGAAAGAGGTTACAGAGCATTGGTATAATTTCCTCTTTAAATGTTTGGTATAGTTCACTAGTAAACCCATCTGGGCCTGGTGCTTTCTGTCTTGAAAGGTTATTAATAATTGATACAATTTCTTTAATAGATATAGGCCTATTCAGACCATCTTTTCCTTTTTTGTGTGAGTTTTGGTAGATTGTGTAATGGGATCTGTAGTAATGTCTGTGTTTTCATTTCTGATATTAATCATTTGTATCTTCTTCTTTTTTCCCTTAGTTAGCCTGGCTAGGGCCTTATTGATTTTATTGATCTTGTCACAGATCCAGCTTTGGCTTTTGCTGGTTTTTCTCTATTGATTTCCTATTTTCAATTTCCTTGATTTCTGCTTTAATTATTAATATTTCTTTTATTCTGCTTTGTATTTAATTTTTTCTTCTCTTTCTAGTTCCCTAAGGCAGAAATGTAGACAATTGATTTTAGATCCTTCTTTTTTTAAAAGATATTTATATTATTTATTTATTTGAGGGAGAGACTGAGCAAGAGAGAAACAGAGTTATCACTAGTGGGAGAGGGTAGAGGCAGAGGGAAAAGCTGACTCCCTGTTGAGCAGGGAGCCCAATACAGGGCTTGATCCAAGAACTCTGGGATCATGACCTGAGCCAAAGGAAGCCACTTAACCAACAGAGCCATCCAGGTGCCCCTAGATCCTTCTTTTTTTCTAATTTATATATTCAATGTTATAAATTTCCCTTTAAGCACTTCTTTCAATGCAACTCACAATCTTTGATAATTTGTGTTTTCATTTCATTTAGTTTAAAATATTTGTTAATTTCTTTTGAGATTTCTACTATGGTGCATGTGTTATTTAGAAGTGTGTTGTTTAATATCTATATATTTGGGGATTTTCTAATTGTCTGTTATTGATTTCTAGTTTAATTCCATTGTGGTCTAAAAACAGACACTGTCTGGTTTCTACTTAATTTGTTAAGATGTGTTTTATGGCCCAGAATGTGGTATATTTTGGTGAATGTTCCATGTGAGCTTGACAAAAATGTGTATTCTAATGTTGTTGGATGAAGTGATCTATAAATATCAATAATATCCAGTTTATTGCAAGTGTTGTTGAGTTCAACTATGTCCTTACTGCTTTTCTGCCTGCTGGATCTGTACATTTCTGATTAGAGGTGTTGAAGTCTACAACATGATAGTGGGTTCATCTATTTCTCATTGCAGTTCTATCAGTTTTTGCTTCATGGTAAAAAAAAAAACTGCACTTCACAGCATAGTTTGATGTTCTATTGTTAAGCACATACATGTTAAGAACTGTTACATCTTCTTGGAGAATTGACCACCTTATCATTTATATAACACCCTACTTTACTCCTGATAATTTTAATTACTTAGTAGTTTGCTCTGTCTGAAATTAAAACTACTCCTGCTTTCTTTTGATTAGTGTTAGTTTGGTATATTTTTCTCTACCATTTACATTTTTTCTTATTGAAGTATAATTGTTATACAGTGTTACATTAGTTTCAGATGTACAACATAGTGATTTGACAATTCTATGCATTATTTTATGCTCTCCACAATGAATGTAGTTACCATCTGTCACCATACAATGCCATTGCATATTGTCGACTATATTCCCTATGCTGTAATTGTCATCTCTGTGAATTATTTCTAAGTAGAACTTTGTACCTGTTAATCCCCTTCACTTATTTCATCCACCACCCCCCCCCAACCATCTCCCTTCTGGCAACCAACAATTTGTTCTCTGTATTTATGAGTTTTGTTTCTGGTTTGTTCGTTTTGCCTTTTAGATTCCATATATAAATAAAATCATCTGGTATTTGTCTTTATCTGACTTATTTCACTTAGCACAATACCTCTTAAGTCCATCCACATTGTCACAAATGGCGAGTTTTTTATAGCTAAGTAGTATTTCATTGTGTGTGTATATACAAGCACACACACATTTATATATCTGAAATGTTTTATATATATAATTTATATATATGAAAAGTTTTATAAAACATTCATTTATCTATTGATGGACACTTAGGCTGCTTCCATAACTTGGCTATAGTACATAGTGCTACAGTAAGTGTAGGGGTGCATATATCTTTTCAAATTAGTGTTTTCATTTTCGTTGGGTAAATACCCAGTAGTGGAATTACTGGGTCATATGGTAATTCTATTTTTAATTTTCTGAGGAATCTCCATAGTGTTTTCCACAGTAGCTGCACAAATTTATATTCCCATCAACAGTGTAAGAGATTCCCTTTACTTCACATACTCACCAACACTTGTTATTTCTTATCTTTTTTGATTCTAGCCATTCTAACAAATGTGAGGTGGTATCTCATTGTGGTCTTGCTTTGCATTTCCATGATGATTAGTGATTTTGAGCACATTTTCATAAGTTTGTTGGCCATCTGTATATCTTCTTTAGAAAAATATCTATTCAGGTCCTCTGTCCGTGTTTTAATTGGATTATTCTTCTTGTGTGTAGGTTGAGTTGTGTAAATTCTTCACATATTTTGGATATTAACTCCTTAACAGACATATCATTTGCAAATATTTTCTCCCATTCAATAATTTTCCTTTTTTGTTATGTTGATAGCTTTCTTCAATGTGCAGAAGCTTTTTATTTTCATGTATTCCCAATAGTTTTTGTTTTTGCTTCCCTTGCCTGAGGAGACATATCCATAAATAAGTTGTTAAGGTCAATGTCAAAGAGATTATTGCCTATATTTTCTTTTAGGAGTTTTGTGGATTCAGTTCATCACATTTAGATCTTTAATCCATTTTGAGTTGTGTGTGGTATAAGAAAGTGGCCCTATTTCATTGTTTTGCATGTAGGTGTCCAGTTTTACCAAAATCATTTATCCATACCATTCTCTGAAGAGAATGTCTTTTTTCCATTGTATATTCTTGCATCCTTTGTCATTGATTAATTCCCCATAAAAGTGTGGGTTTATTTCTGGCCTCTCTATTCTGTTCCATTGATCTATATGTCTATTTTTTGCCAGTACCATATTTTTCTTACTATAGCTTTGTAACATATCTCGAAATTTGAGACTGTGATGCCTCTAGCTTTGTTCTCCTTTCTTTCTTTTTTTTTGTCTTATACTTATTTTTTTTATTTTATTTAAGCTTTATTTAAACATATAATGTAACCCCACCACCCTCAGTTTGTTTTATGACATTAAGAGTCTCTTTTGGTTTGTCTCCCTCCCAATCCCATCTTCTTTCATTTTTACTTTTCCTACCACCTTAACTCCCACCCCCGTTGCATCTCCACTTCCTCATATCAGGGAGATCATGTGATAGTTGTCTTTCTCCAGTTGACTTATTTTGCTAAGCATAAAACGCTCTAGTTCCATCCATGTCGTCGCAAATGGTAAGATTTCATTTCTTTTGATGGCTGCATAGTATTCCATTGTATATATATACCACCTCTTCTTTATCCATTCATCTGTTGATGGACATCTAGGTTCTTTCCATAACTTGGCTATTGTGGACATTGCTGCTATAAACATTCGGGTACACGTGCCCCTTTGGATCACTACGTTTGTATCTTTAGGGTAAATACTCAGTAGTGCAATTACTGGGTCATAAGGTAGCTCTATTTTCAATTTTTTGAGGAACCTCCATGCTGTTTTCCAGAGTGGTTGCACCAGCTTGCATTCCCACCAACAGTGTAGGAGGGTTCCCCTTTCTCCACATCCTCGCCAGCATCTGTCATTTCCTGACTTGTTCATTTTAGCCATTCTGACTGGTGTGAGGTGGTATCTCATTGTGGTTTTGATTTGTATTTCCCTGATGCCCAGTGATGTGGAGCACTTTTTCATGTGTCTGTTGGCCATCTGGATGTCTTCTTTGCAGAAATGTCTGTTCATGTCCTCTGCCCATTTCTTGATTGGATTATTTGTTCTTTGGGTGTTGAGTTTGCTAAGCTCTTTGTAGATTTTGGATACTAGCCATTTATCTGATATGT